>ML815566.1:62137-75948 GCA_009831015.1 Picea engelmannii
TTCCTTTTTCCACATGAGATTCAAACTTTCCCATTCTGCCATCTTCTCTTTTGATGTAGCATTTGCTTCCAAAAAATCTGAAGTGCTTCCCATTTGCTAGTCTTCATTTCCATATCTCGTAGGGAGTTTTATCAGTGTTGTTTCTGAGCATTACTCTGTTTTGAATGTGAACAGTTGTATTCACTGCCTATGTCTAAAATATATCTGTTAATTTGGAATCCATTAGCATTGTTCGAGCCATTTCTTGTATTGTCCTGTTCTTTCTTTCAACAATGCTATTCTATTGAGGTGTCCTAGCAATGGAGAATTGCCTTTTTATTCCATGAATTCTACAGTAGTCCATAAATTCCTTTGAAGTGAACTCTCCTCCCTTATCATATCTCAAACATTTCATTCTTGAATCCATCTCATTTTCAACCATTTTCTTGTAGATCTTGAAGTTTTCAAAAGCTTCTTACTTGTTCTTGAGAAAGCAAACTGCAGTCATTCTTGTATAATCATCAACTAGTAACATAAAGTATTTTTCACCTTTTAATCCCTTTGTTGTAGTTGGTCCAACTAGATCAGTGTGCACAATTTCCAGTGGTCTTGTTGTTGAATATTCCTTTGATTTGAACCTGGTCTTTGTTTTCTTTCCTTGTTGACAATGCTTGCATAAAGTGTTGGTTGGTTTCGTGATCTAGGGCATTTCTCTTACTGCTTCTCTTTTACTGACTTTGACAAGGTTATCAAAATGCATGTGACCCATTCTTCTATGCCATATCCAACTTTCATCTTCCTTTCCTAGACAACACTTTTCATTTCCAGTTTCACTTAACACATATATGTTGTTTGAAGTTCTTGCAGCTGTACCGACCAATTTCCCTGAACCTTCTTTTCTTATCTCACACTTTTCTAAATCAAAAGTAAGTGTATGACCTTGGTCACACATTTGACTCACACTTAGAAGATTATGTTTCATATCTTCTACCAGTAGAACATTTTGTGCCTTTTCATTCTTGTTCCCAATTTGGACTGTGCCTTCTCCAATGATTTTGGATGAATTATCATTTTCGAAGGAGACTGATCCATTTTTTTTCTTTTCGTAATGTAAGAAATTTGTCTTTATCACCTGTCATGTGTTTTGAACATCCACTGTCAACATACCAACTGTGTTTCTTCTGCTTAGCTTGTAGAGCGACTGTGCATTCTTCATTGTTATACCGATCTTGCTTTCTTATCCATGTCATTTTTTGAGGTTTTTGTATGTGACTGTTGTTATTTTGTTGAGGTTATTTAGGAGGGACTGTCATTCTACAATCCTTGGCCATGTGTCTAAAATTTTTACATTTGTAACATTCCACTTCAGTGCTCAAAGATTCAAACATGTTGTAACTTCTTCTTTGTGTGTTACTAGGTCTCCTTGAATAATCTCTTTGTGTATAACTCTCAAAGTTGTTACTGTTCATGTTGTTAGCTCTGCAATTCACAGCTTTATGTCCAAAATTAGTACATGCATAACAAAAACCAAAAAATATAGGTTGATACCTGGGAGTTGAAGATCTTCTAAAATGAGGTTCTCCTATGAATCCTTCTTCTTCTTGAGGCATATCTGTCTGTTGTTGATTCTGAAATATGAATCTTCTTGGTGGAGGAGTGTCCCTGTAATCTTCCTCTTATATCTTCCTATCCTCTTTGATTGTTTCTACATATCTCTTTGGATTTGTTTCTTGATCTATTGTTTTGGGGCTTGATCCCTTTTCTTTCTGATTGTATCCAAGTTCGGACTTGTCAAGATGAGGATTTTGACTGCTGATAATGTCATCCAGAACTTTTGAGCTATTCTACATATTTTTCTTTTGAATATCCTTTCTTAGTGTGATAACCTTTGCTTCCAAGTTTCCAATGATCTTGTCCTTTTCTTCTAGTTGTTCTTTGAGTGCTTCTTCAATTCTTTTATCTTATTCTATTTGAACCTTCAATTTTGTGATCATTTGTTCTAGTTCTTGAGTGTCCTTTTTCTTGTCTAGTTCTACTTGTAGTTTCTTGTTTTTCTTCTTTTCTCTTCTAATAACTTCTATGGCACACATTAATTCTTCTCGATAGTCAACTTCTTCCTCTTCAATTTCTTCTTCGACTTCTTCACATTCTTCTTTGGCTTCTTCATATTCTTCTTCAGAGTCTTCTTTGTCAAATTCTTTTACTGCCATGAATAGAACTCTTCCTGTCTCATTGTCACTGACTTCATCTTCATCTGATGATGAGATGTCTTCTTTGGTGTATAATATTTTCTTAAAAAATTTCTTTGTAGTTCTTTTACCTTTATATGTGTGTTTTCCTTTTGAGTAACCTTCATCGATTCTCTTTTTCTTATGAGGACATTTGTTAGAAAAATGACCAATACCATCACAATTAAAACAAATTAAAGGGATCTTACCTCTATACCTACTGTTGGTTCCCTTGTTCAGTATTTTGACGAAGCTGGCCACTTCTTCATCATCTTCTGAAGCGTCACTGTTGCTGCTATATTATTCTTGTTCCTTTTTCTTTTGCTTTGATCTTTTGGATGCCTTGAAGGATGCTCCTTTTACATCTGGATTTTCCTTCTCAATTCTCATTTCATATGTTATGAAGATTCCATGCAGTTTGTCCATGCTTATTGAGTCCAGATCCGGTCTTTCTTCTAGTGCTGATATCTTAGGGTTGAATCTCATAGGAAGAGATCTTAGTATCTTTTGAACAATTACAGATTCTTCAATTTCTTCTCCCAATCCTATGATTCCATTCACTGTTTCATCGACTCGTAAGAAGTAGGCTGCGATATCTTCATCTTCCTTCATTTTTAGTTTTTCTAACCGACCTCTATAAGTCTGAAGCTTTGTTTCTTTGACTTTTGTATCTCCTTCATAAATATTTTGAAGCTTGTCCCAAATCTCTTTAGCGGATTTATAGTGTGCAACTTTGGTGAATATCATATCACTGATACCATTCAAAAGTGAATTTGTGGCTTTGGAAGTATTCTCACCGAGTTTTACTACTTTGTCATTTGTTGGTGGAACTGTTCGTGTTGTGTATCCATCTACAATTTATTGTCAAACTTGAAATCCCTGTGCTTGTATATATGTCCTCATCCTTATGCTCCAAAAAGCATACTTTTGTCCATCAAACTGTGGTATTCCATTTTTATATGAGTTGGTACTCTCCATGATCTACCTTTCAGTGGCTAAACTGATTTCTGAAGGAACCTGCTCTGATACCAATTGTTGCATTACTAAGAGGAGGGGTGAATCAATAATAGAAAAATTTAATCCTTTTTAACCATATAATCCAAGTGTTATATCAATGAAGAATTATCATCCAATAACTGCAGAGTAAATAAGCAATGAACAAATGAACAAACATATGCATACACGTTACACCAGTGTTTTACGTGGAAACCCAAATCGGGAGAAAACCACGTAATGCTTTTTCTTATATGTCTTGAAGAATTACATTCATTAGAAGCACCAACTTCCTTTGTTTTCCAGCTGCAACTGGAAGGAGGCTCCAACCTCCTAGTTTCTCAAGCTACAACCTGAGGGAAGATCCAACTCCCCAATTCTCTAGCTACAACCAGAAGGAGGCTACAACCCCCCATGTTCTCTGGCTACAACCGGAAGGTGGCTAGAACCACCTATCCTTGCCCCATCCTGCCACCCTGAAGTAGAAGTAGAATGATGGAACCACTATCAACCTGTCATTGTGAGATATACTGCTACAAACCTGTACCAATAAATCTGAACCATGCATCAACCTGTACCTTAACTGGTAATCAACCTGCACCATAAACAAGTGCATCAACCATGCACCAACCTGTACCAAATAACCTTTAATCAACCTGTACCATAAACAAGTGCATCCAACCATGTACCAAGTATGTACTAATCATGTGTCAACTACTCATCAACTATGAATCATCAATATGTACCAACATCATCAACTATACACCTCATTTATGTGACAACTCATCAACTACTTGTCTCAACCATGTACTCAACATGTACCTCAACCAAAATCCCTCATCAATTTCATCATCCAAATATTATTTGTAGATTTTTAATAGACCTTGTGTATATGATCACATTCCTACAAACCTTCCTTAACTTCAACAACAAGAGACTAGCATTTTCATCAAACTTTTCTTTAGTCTCACACACCTAGTTTTGGATGAGTCAACAACCCTAACTTGAAGTAATCATAACTTTGTACCTATAATGTATAAAGATCCGTAACTGATAAAAAATGTTCTTCAGTGTGTTTTATGCAATTCCTCCACGTGTCACTACTTGGAACCTCTCAGAAAAGGAGTTATAGCAAAAATGGCATACCTTGTTGAATTATGTCTTATTCTAGAGAGCAACCTTGTAGAGTGTGCCCCGCACAGAATATTTGTTGAATTGATCTAAAATTGTTACAAATAATACTAAATAATTTACCCTAACCAACACATTTGGTTTCACTGAAGTTGGATCTGTTATGAAAAAGTTATGACGTTTTTACCTAAAACACCTATTTTTGACTAGTTTCAGGACTAGCCACAAACCCTATTTTCCACGGAGTGTAACTCCAAAAATACACTGACCCACAAGATGAATTGTTTACCACAGATACTTGGATATGTTTTCTCAATGGAATAGAAACTTTACGGTCTGAGTAATTATAGAAAAACAGTTATAGAAAAAATGGTGAGATGATCTGTAAATAACATACCTTAGAAAGAACCATCAAACAAATTTATCCTTCCTTGCATTTCGGCCTTCGTTTCTTCACCTTCCCTCAGAATTTCGGCTTAGATATCCTTGGTTACCTCAGAAACCTATAGATATTCAATATTCTCAAGTGTTATTAAAATGAGAGAGCCTTGCCTCTTATTTATACTCTCCAAGTAGCTTCCTTAAAAACATCTTCTAGGTCACTTGGCCCCACTTTCCTTATTTTAGGGTTAACCCACTTCTAATTTCTCCATTAAATTTATTATTGAAATAATTNATTTTGTATTCACTTTGAATTATAATACACTCATTACTTCACTTTATTATTTACCTTTTAAAATATCTTAAACCACTTTGACTACTTTGACCCTTTGGGGCTTCTAGATGACATATGAGGGTCCTCCAACTTCGTAAGGCCATAACTCTCAAACCGTGAGAAGCTATGTGACATTCCACATACCACCAGAAATGGAATGACATGTAATATACATATAGAATAGTATTATCTGAAAATATATCATAACTCATATTGTTATCCATCAAACAAACTTGGGTCCATTACCCAAATCTGGGGTCTCCAACTTCTCATGGTCATAACTCTCTAACCGTGAGGAGTTATGTGACGTTCCACATACCACTGGAAATGGAATGACAAGAACTATACATATAGGATAGTTTACCTGGAAAATTCATTTTCCTTCATCTGATTATTTTACAATTAAGTATGGGTTCTCTTACTCTGCACAACGTGTTCCCATGAGGGCATTCACCATAAGGGGACCACTTTGGAGTTCATCCATATTTACTTATTATCAACCAAGACAAGACAATAATGATTCATCTTTACATCAAACAATCTTGGCTCCATTACCCAAACCTTTGTGCTACAGGGATTTCTTCAAGGGTTGACATCATTGAAAACCAACCTTAATCAACAACACTACACCTTCAATAAACTCATTTGCGTCATGAATGTTTACCCCCATTTTTCCTTGAAACGTACATTGTTCATCCCTGTGTTGAAGCCATATTACATTGCCTTATCCATCATGACTTCTCACATCCCTATCTTTTTGAGTTGCATGCATCATTTCCTTTATCTTTTTCAATTCAATTTTTCCTTTCCAGTTTTCCTTTTGAATAAAACAAACCCCCTTTCCATGATTACATTTCCTTGCCATAAACCATGTTGCTACTGAGATCTTTACATCTATAGTCCTATGAATCTTTTTATAAACTCACGTTGACTGATGTGGGATTCCTTAAGGCCCACCTTTCAACAGTCTTGCCCCATCGACCTCGATACCTTATCTGGGATCTAGACTAGAGTTTCTTTTGAGTACCTAGAGGCTTGCATGCCTTAATGGCATGTTCTCTCACTAGCAATTATGGGAATACATCAATGTCCCTTGATCTTTATATCTTTCAAGTGGCTCGACATCAACACATCTATTCACACTTCACAAGATGTACTCAGGTACCTTGACACTCATGGACATCACTGGTGATTTTGTCTCACATTGGTTAACGACATTCATCAATGCCCAGTAATCCAATGATTTCTCTTCATGCTCGACACCGACACATTCATTCGCATGATCAAAATTGTACCATCAATTTTGTAGCGGGTGAAGACTATACACTTTTTCATGATCCCCTCAGCAGTTGCAGTAGTTTGATTTCATTTCTATGAGAGTACCACAGTTCCATATTCTCTGCCTTCCACATTTCTCATGATTCAGTAGTAGTAGTTCAGATTCTTTCACTTCCCATGATCCAGTTACAGCAGCAACAACATTAGCACTTCCATTTTCATGATCCTGCAGCAGTGACATCTTCCATGCTCCAACACCAGCCATATTCCTATTGCATTGTGTTGCGTAAGTGGAGGTATGTTATTTTCTAATCTTTCATCATGAAATTCCTTATTTGCTAGTAATGAATAACTTTGGAAAATTCCCTCACCGTGCTCTCTTTCCTTTTTCACTTTCATAACCTATGCCAAGTTGCATAAGAATATGGAACCACTTCAGTTGGGGGGGGGAGGAAACGTATATTCACTACATATTCATTACCATTATTCCATTTTACCATCCCATCATTCCATTTATGATTCACTAATATTTCTTTTCCAACGACACTTTGTTGCATTTCGATTGTTATACATATTGGCATGATTCATAAAAGATAGAGAAAAGGATTTCTTATACTCAGTGATGCTCTGTTATGCACATTGATAGATAAATATTTCCAGTGAGTACATGGCTAAATTATTGCAGCAAGAAGACAAATAAGTGAGATGAATGTTGCAGAAAATAAGTGAAATGAATGTTGTTAACACAAGAACCAAAATTCTTTGTATTCATGGTTGTCACACAAGAACCAACCATAAGAAAATGTAAGTTGTTACTCATGTATTTCACATGTTGTTACTCTTGTATTTCATACCCTGGAAATATTCATTGTTAAAAGGACATCATCAATCAAAGCCATAGTTTAAATGCCAAAAGTTATTAAGAAGATCCATGCATGGTTGCATGAGGACATGCAACAAGTTTGGTTGGGGGGTATGTTGGGTCTCAAAAATGTCGTATTTTCATCCACCTTTTCCTTTACTATTCCTTACATTTCATTGTCCCATTAACATTCCATCATACCATTTTCATAAATACATTTGGCTTTCACATTATTATTTTTCACTTTATTCATTTTAGTATTATAAGTGAATTTGTGATTAAATATTAGAAATTAACATATTTTCATTATATCTCAAGGTTGGATGAGTTTGATGATGTGTGCATGCATATTTGAAGATTTCAACAAAGTCAAAATTCACCACCTATCCTCAAATTCGAATTACATATTCAAACTTAAAGATTTGAAAGAGAGAAGATCATGGAAGATTTGGTTGGCATATCTTATCTAAGATATGCGAGAGATGTGTGGAGGATTTGAAGGGATAATATCTTGTAATAATGGGAAAGTAGTTGAGAGTGGTTGGGATAATAGTGGATCTATAATTATGACACTCATGTATATAAGACAATGTTCTCTCTTCATGAGGGGGGGATGCAATTCATAATTTAGTCTTGTAATTAGGAGAAGGGGATTCTTAGCTTTGATTATTTCATTGTTATTCTTTCATGCTTTGTCATTTGATTCTTGTAATATAATTTGAGATCAATTTATTGTGTGAGCTCACATATGTATTTTGTCATTCAACTCTTCACATGTTGTATTGTTTTCCTAGATTAATTTCCTGCTTTCCTAGTTAGTCTTTCAATGCTTTCCCAGATTAAGTTCATTTCAGCAATTTAGATTAGATTACTTCTACTTCAGTCATGCATGTATAGTGTGTGTGCTTCATAAGCCTACGAACCTCGGATTGACAAATTAAATAGTTGGGAAAGTACTACAACAGAATTAAAATGAAATTATTTCCACCTAACACTCATTAAGTGGAGGAAACTACCTACTGAAGATTCCACTTAGGAAGATGAGTATTTTATATAGAAGCATCCAGAATTAATCAAGTGTTGCAGACAACACTTGTCTGAAGGGTAGGGCCACGTTAATCCCTAAATAGTGGCACATTACCCCTTAATTAGGGAATATTACATTAGTAATGTTATTTAATTTATGTTGACTTAGATCCATTAGTTGTAATTGTACCTCCTAGTATCCTATATATACCAAGGAGACCTTTTCATTTGGAATCATCTTGTATTTGGAAATTTATGTGGTGTATAAGGAGGTTTCCCCCTCGAAGAGGATTATTATATGAAATTATATCTTTTTCAAGGCATTGAGTACTTATTCTGATGTTTTCTATGCTATCTTGATATTTGGTTCCAAACAATGGATGCACCGATTCATACATATGTTGGACACAATCCCAAAGAATCGGTATTTAGAATTGGAGATGCACATGGAGACAACAGAATGGGAAGGATTGGACCAGAGATTTGAAATCACGTTCAATTTTGAACATGAATCCCCCTCCATACATGTAACACTACATGACATCCGAACAAAGATATTATTGATTGTAGAATTGATGGAAGAAGTACAATTAGACAATGTGAACAAAGCCAAGTTGACGATCCAGAAGCTATTAGAATGCTATAATGTCACGGAGGAAGAATATGGGGAAGAATATCCCAGGAAGGTGCAGGTAACAAAGACAGAAGGATCACATGCAGTACAAGGGCCATAGCTTGTATCCATCATGTACACACAACCTATAAAGACAAATGCGATGGAACAAGCCATCAAAGTATCATATGAACATTAATTTAGAAAATCCACTAGAAATCCCAGACATATCAACAATACGAAAGGAGGATTATAAGGAGTATTTGGAAATTAAGGAGAATTTAGTTAACCAACTACCAACTTTGATTCCAGATTGGATAAGGTAGTTAAGGAGAGATATGATAGGTCTACCTGGCACGAACACACAAAATACCATGAGGGAAGGAAACTCTAAGTCATTTTCGCATGCAAGCAGGAACAAACAGAGCCAATCTACCCAAGTTAATTTACAACGACCTGCACAAACACACAAAGTTCATTCACAAACCCAACATAGAGAAGATAATGGAACCACCATGCATGGGAGGACCATTTGATGTAGCAAGGAAACAATCAAAGAAAATAGTGGATGTTGAGGTCGAAGAAGTGGTCGAACCTTTAGCCCTGACAACACCCAAAATTTATCATAGAGATTATNCAGTACCAGCGAATAACAAATATCCATTACCCATAGCACCAGTCTCGAAGGGTGTCAGGAAAGATGAGGACATTCTTGGCAAGGTGGCCAACTTGAAATTTATGGACCATGACATAACAGACACACAAAAGTTCCTTGAGTTGGCCATGGATAAATATTTATGCACAAATATTGACCTCGTGACCTGAAAAACTTAGGTGGAAGCACATGAATGGGAATCAGGCTTGGAGAAATATAGGATTCTCAAGTTGTTTGAAATTCCATAGTTTGGACACGGGAAAGAAATTAATGCTTGTCTCAAGGTACTTCTCAGTTGTGTCCAAGGGGGGACAATTTGGCTAGATCCCCCAGTTTCAATTGATACAATGCCAATTGCATGCATTACAGGGTTGAGCAAGGCAAGAGAAGACCCATCATTACTATTCCTCAAAATGGGAGAGTAATCCCTCTCTAAGACCATAAAACACAAGTATGATATATTTAGAGGAAAAAATGGTTTGGATGTGAAGAGAATCAGTGACGAAGAGGTTAGGTTCATGACATAGGTTTTGGCATGCAAATTTTTGAGTAAATTTTGAAAGGATGAGGTACCAGCGATAATCATGTCTAGAGTGGAGAGATGAAAGGAAGGTGTGTAGATGAAATGGGAAACATTTCTCATTAATAAATATTTGCAGGACTGCACAGAGGCCCAAGAAAAATGCACATAATTTCACTATGTGTGACTACTTATTCTTACTGCACTGGTCATATGGTAAAAGCCCACATTTTACTAGTGCATTTGTGTTTCATGTCACATCTGGTTGGCTGCTAGATATGCCAACTTATGGAACTCCACCATTAAGAGACAACAAACTGACACAAACATTATTTTTACACATATTTACAGTTCATCACAAATGTAGTAGATACTACAGTGCATATTCCCAAGGAAACCATTATTTCCTATAGGGACATTGCATGCTTCAGAGCCAACATACACCACCTCATTGTGCAAGACAAAACGGTCTTGCACGATAGGAATCACCAACCCAATTACTGGTTGACAATGGATGATGTGCGTGCCATAATTAATGATTGGGGGGATGAATGGAAGAATCCAACCAACAAGACAGAGTCCTCCCAAGAGAACGAAGACCAAGGAAAAATCAAGGAGGAAGAGGCTGAGGATAAAAAAAATGGCACTCTAGTCAATCAACAGTCCCTGAAGCATGACTCAAAAGAAAATATCAAGAGCTAGAAAAGAAAGGAGGATCACGAAAGAAATCTAAAGCACAATGCTATGACCCCTTTTACATTTTGAATGATGGTGATATGGATCACATTAGGTACTTGATCCACGATTCCACCAAAGAAATTTGGGGGGATGTTGCAACAAAGAACCAGGACCAACAAAAGAAGGTCCAAGATTATTTGGGAGTCCTTAAATTTTTTTTATAAACAACACGCATTGTGAAATACCCCAAGATAGGGGAAAACCCATCCAAAAAACCAAGGATAGCAGAGGCTAGTGCATAAGAATATCTAATCCAACCCTCAAGGGAGCATCAAACTATGTAGCTTGAGGCATCTGTAATGGATTTTCCAATGGGGGAGTTGCAGGAACATATTGTGGTATTAGCACAACTTAGTATGGACATCTCTATATTACCCATACAAAGGGTATAGGAACTCCAAGTGCAATTGGTACATAAGATAAGGCATCGAGGCGACACCGCACACCAAGACTTGGTCAAATTGAGGGATAGAAGTGCCTAGATAAAAATGTAGTGTGATATGGCCCTGCAACAAAAGAAGGAGATTGAAGGCAGAAAGGAGGAAATTCTAAACACACAAGAGAGTGAAAAGGATAGGGCAATGAAATCCCAAAAATAGAAGGACGATGTTGACTGTATGGTACATAAGACACAGGTCGTTGTCCAATAGTTATACAAACAAGTACCCAAAGTCCCCCTAGTCATAGAGGCCACCATGGAGGAACAATTATTGAATATTGGGGAAGTTATGAAGAGATTTAGAGAGAAGATCCAGGATCTGCAACTACAGAACACACCATACATGCCACCTGAGGTGCACAAGGGTAGATTGAGGATGACAACACTAGAAGTTTCCAAGATTAATAAATTAGACGAAGAATGTGCATGAATTTGTGAGGAAAGTGCCAAAGTCTTGGAAGAACTGATGGGATACCCAAAAATGAAGGTCATAAAGGCTAAACTGGAAGCAGAGAAAGAACAAGACAATGAGGTGGTAGAAAAGGTGATAACATTACCACAAATCAAGTGAATGGAAACCATTTTGGTGCAATGACAGGCATGTATCGAAGTAGAGAGTCTCATGGACTAGCAAAAGGTCCTTTAGTAGAGACTTGGACCGAGACAAGAGGAAGTAGTCTATATTATTGGCGAATTGGCCAATTTGCAGGGAAAGGTAAAACAAGTCATGACTGACATAGAGGGAAACTTTCAAGACTTGATCGTTCAAGCCATTGAGGAGATCACAACAACAGAGGTGACCATGGTCATAGAGTTATAAGAGGCTAAGTCTATTTCACAATAGTTCATTACAGAGTGGTATAATAGGAAACAACCCTAAGTGGCTTGGGACAAGCCATAGGTGAGTATTGGGGGCCTGTTGGATAGGTAATTTTGGATGTAATTTTGGAGAGAAAACTAAGTATGAATAAATCGCATAGAAGGAGGAAATCCTGTATAAGGAAGAAAGTGTGCATAAGGTAAAATGGGCGCAGAAGGACAAAAAATGCGCAGGACATAGAAAAAGCACATACATAAGAAGAAAGAAAGAGAGCGAGATAAGGAAGCATAAAGGAAGACGGTGTGACTTTCCAGAAATAGAAGAAAAATAGAAAATATGTATAAAGAAAGAGAAGTGGAAGAAGGAAAACAAACAATTAACTGAAGTTGGCCATGCCATGCATTGTAATGGGATATTTTGGGATAGATAAGAATAGGACTTTTTACCCTAGGTTTTGGGTATAAATATGTAATGGGTAGGGTGAAAAGAGAGAACTAGCGAGAGAGACAGTGGGATAGAAAAAGTGTGTAGAATCCATAGAGGTTGAGATTATGTAAGAATCATGAATGTAATCAGTTGATACGATGAATAAAGACAACGTTTGAGAGATAATCATGAATCTTGTGTTCTTTACTTGTTTATGTGCGTTAAAGAATGATGTTGTTTCACTTCGTAGACTATGTTTAGTGTATGTATTTATTATGATGAAATAATCATGAATGACAATAATAATCAAGATCATACATAAGATAGAATAAGGAACAATGTTTTTCACATCCGCCTCCCTTTTCCTTATTGTTGCAAAAACTCGGTTCTTGTAGCCCCAATATATACCTAGGGTGAGACTTCATCTGCAGAAGAAAGTGATGCCAAAAGGGCTAGTGTCTTGAGGGTTTTGCTGGTCACAGTTAAACCGAACCTTGGGTCTTACAACATGTGCCCAATTGATGATTATTGGAGGATAGGGTTGTCCTCATATTTTGGAGGATTTGTATTGGTTGGGAGGGTTAGTTTTTCCCTCATAATTTTTTAAATTGACAAGGTTACATAATAGAAAATTTGTATATCATGTGTGTTGGTGATTAATATCTGATCTTGTTGTTTCTTCTGCATATATTTTCAATCAATAATTTTTAGTGTTAAATTATTCAATGATAACAACTAGGGTTTATTGTTATCTCACTAGGAAGCAATTTTTAGATCTGAAAATTAGTCACATAGAGTTTCATGTGAAAATTGACATCTCTCTCTCTCTCTACCTATCTCTCTTCTTACCCATATGTATCTCCCCTACATTTCTCTCATTCTCTCCCTCTCTCTATCTATTAATCTCTCTCTCTATTTATCTATCTCTCATTCACTCTCACTCACTGTCTTCCCTTCTCTCCTGCTCCCACTCTCTACACCCTCTACCACTCTCTTCCCCTCTCTCTCCCTCCATATATTTCTCTCCCTTGTCCCTCTCTCTTTCCATCCCTACCACTATATTTCCTTCTCTTCTCTCTCCCTCTCTCCCTCTACACCTCTCTCTCTTCCTCCTTATATAACCATCTCTCTCTCTATCTCTATAACTCTATCCCTCTCCCTATCTACCCCACTCTTTCTTATCCTCTCTCTCTCTCTCTCCCTCTATAGTCCCCTCATTCTCTATCCTTCTCACTCTCTACCTCTAACCTTCAATATATGCCTCCCTTCTCTCTCCTTACCTATCTCTCTTTCTCTCTCTTCCCTTCCATCCCTTTCTCCCTACCTCCATCCACCTCTCTCTATGATCTCCCCCTCTCTTCCCCTATCTCTCCACCTTCCTCCCTCTA
>ML815566.1:75987-90345 GCA_009831015.1 Picea engelmannii
ACACACACACACACACACACACACACACACACATTTACCTCTCTCCCTCTCTCTCTCTCCTCCCTATTCACATATCTCACTTTCTCCCTCTTTCCACATCTCCCCTCAAGTTGATCCTGAGTAGGATGTATGTCAAAAAGATACTCATTAAAGGAAAAGATGTCAAACAAAGATTTGTCAGAAGTAATGTGGGTAGGTTGATCAAGGTAAGAATCATCACATAATTCTATGGATAAATCAATATTTAGCATATGATTGTCTTCTTGATTATTCGAGAAGAGATGATGATTCGTGTCATATTCATATTTAGACTTTAAAAATAATTCAAAGGTTATATCTTTGTGAGGACCATTGAAAAAGTTGCATCGAGGCAGATCATATCACGAATACATTCATGTAGAAATTAAAAGTGATCAAAAATAGGCAGAGGAGGAAAGTTGATAAGAAACTTTATAAAAATTGATTCTCCCATGAAAATTTGATGAGATACTATCCATCTAGACCAGTATATTACTTTACCATGAAGGGAAAGTGGAAAAATATCTAAGGAAGGATGTCTATCATAAACCCCAATAGATTGACAAAATCTAAGGAAATCATCAATATGGTTCTAAGAAGATTCCCATAAGTTACCCTTGAAAAGAGGGCAACTAACCATAGATAATTTTTCATTCAAGCTCAAATTAGATTTATAGATGAACATGTAAGTTAGGATTCAATAAATTCATGAAACTAGAAAAAAAAAATATTATAAACAAAAATATAAACAGTAAATACTAAATATTAAAACACAAGAACCAAGGAACTATAGATAATGAGTTTTTTTTTCCTTCCCCAATATGCTCGCCAAATAAAAGTTGAGGAAAAGGTATGGAAGACCTTACTTAAGCATTTTCAGATCTTGTCAGGCTAATACAAGATAGTTGGGAATGTTGCCCGGGGTTTATAGCCTAAAATAAAATCACTCAATCCACAAGTATTAAATATAGAGGACCAAGGCTGGTTATTATGTTTCATATATTTCAATATAAAATAAGTAAAATTTAAACAAAGTTACATGAGAAAGTACAAAAAGTATACAAATGTATATATGGAGATAAAGGAAAAAGAATGAACCAGATCATTAAAACACATGTGTGAGACTGAAACAATAATTTGATTTTTTCATTTATTTCATTCTGAGATACAAAACTGAGTTCTCTCTATTACCACTAAGAGTCACCCTCCGACTACAAGAGGATAAGCCTAGTACCCATCAAAATATTTTGGATTAAAATGGTGTGAATGGGTGAGTCAACAAGACTTTAAGGAACGGAAAGACAACGAAGATCATTGCAGATCAGTGATGGAACATTGGAATATGGAGTCATAAACAATCTTCTCAATGAAGGAATTTAAGCTACCTATCAGACAAAAGCATTTAAGTGGCTATGGAAAGAAGAAATATAGAAAGTGTATGAATGATAAACCATAAAAATAATATGGTCAAGATGACAATAGATCCTCCATCGTCTTAGGAATCCAGAAATCAGAGGGTTTACAATGATCTAGACAAGAACAAAAACATAGAATGTCTATTGAACCATGAAATATGGGCATGACGGAAACTGATCCTCCATCGCCTCAGGAATCCATATATCAGAGAGATTACATCCAGACAAGAAGAGAAATAGAGAACATCTGCTCAACCATGAAAGATGGGCATGAAGGCAACAGATCCTCCATCGCCTCAGGAATCCATAAATCAGAGAGATTACATCTAGACAAGAATGAAAATAGGAAATGAAAACTAAGAAGATGGTTTGATATAATAACTTAAAGGAATCTTCATTAACATAAAAATTTACAATCCAGGCCCTCAGGCTTACAGCAAAAATACAGTCATAAAAACTCTTAAAGCTTTCCTGGGTCTGGGCCAAAACTACCCCCCTCCCTAAACTTTAAACTGATCTATTTTATACTAGATCACTTCACCTCTGCCAAGAGTGTGATATGGCCATTTCATTCATAGCTTTGCATCTGAGCAGTCTTCTGTTAGAATGTGCATGTATCCTATTGTCAGACGCAAATTCAGCTCGACATGGGCCTTTAGTAAAACTCCATCCACCGCGGTACCTTGGGCTGCAAACTCTGTTTTCCACGATTGGCTCCCCTATACTTTCTAATTACTGGGTGGGTCGAGGTTTCAACCACCAATCCTTTCTTTTATTAACTGAACCCTTGATATCGAGATGAGGCTTAGTGCCTAGGGGGCGGCCATGTGCTACTCTTGGATTGGATGCTATATGAGCACGTGATTGTGGGGCCATAAAAATCATTTTGAACACACACCGCTTTTGGGCCCGAAATCCACCGCCTTCTTCCTGTATCCCTTTCTCAATACCATGGTTTCGATTACGGCCCACCCTCAAAATTTTAAAGCTAGAGCACCTTCCGACCCTGCAATAGAGCGTGACCATGGATCTTGCAATATGGGATGAGGCCCTTTGATCAATGGCTCAACTCTGATGCTTTTAGATCAACGAATCAAATCTACTTGTTCTCAAATTGACGACCGCAAATTTCTTTGTGATTCGGGATACGAAGTTTTCAATTCTCAAACTTCATTTTCCTCTAAGAAAATCCTCTGGAGTTAAGGATATGATGATGCGTAGCTTCCATAGATCAACGACCAAGATCTTTTCGGGTCTCCGGACTTTGGAGAAATCAAATCTCAAACCTCCTCTGCCTTCAGTGATTTTACCCGGAGTTGGTGATCTAATGATGTGTGGCCCTCGAAGATCAAAGGATGAGATCCCTTTGGGTCTTTGGACTTCGAAAAGTTAAAATATCAAAACTCCTCTGGCCCCACTTTCTTTTATCCAAAGACCTGGATATGATGACGCCTAGCCCTCAAAGATCAAAGTTCAAGATCCTTTCGAGTCTCCAGACTTCGAAAAACTCAAAAATCAAACTTCATTTCCCTCAAAGTTCACGGACTCCTGCCATGTGTTCCCACTGAAGGATGGTCCAGATTTACTTCGGGCATTCGACAGTTCGGGAATTTTTAATGCTTAATTCCCACAATCCTCCAAAGCATTGGATTTCGACGTGTGGGATCTACCTCCACATATCCTCTAGGTTTGAACGACCAATATTTTCTTCGGGAGTTTGGGCTTCGACTCTTTGAGACTTTTCAATGCACATCTCCCACAATCCTCTGAAGTAAATCTTTCGAAGCGTGAGATCTGCTGACATGTGTCCTGAGCCTTCAATGGCTTAGATTTTACTTTAGGACTTCAGCTCCTTTGGATTTCGGTGCTTCGGGACTTCGACACTTCGACACTTCGAGACATTTAAATACTTGAATTCCATGATTCTCCCGAGCATCGAATTTCGAAGTGAGGGATCCAGTTCCATGTGTCTTCTTGCTTTGGATGGCTCAGATCATTTCGGAAGTTTGGGCTTCGTCTCTTCGGGAATTTTGCACACTTCTCACTTGAAATCTCCCGAAGCCTGTTTTCACGAACCCTTGGATTAGTTTCCACTTGTCCCCCTCAATATTAATGGCTCATGCTCACTTCGGATCTTGGGACTTCAGAATTTTTCTCTAGCACTATACTTCGCACAATTCTGGAATTCCGAATGCCCAGGTGCCGCTAATCTAAACTACTCCTAGAATCTCCACCACTGAAATATTAAACCTGCATGTTGTTTGTGTTTCAAGCCCGAAATAGACTGCTTTGAGTGTTGCGCTTCGACGTTTCTTGTGTAGACCATGAACTCGGATGACCTGCTCCCCTTGAAAATTATATGTGATAACATTTGGATCCACAGGGGATGGCATGCTCCCTGCGAGCTTCCAAGAATGAGAAGTTCCAGTGCCTTAGTTGTTGGGCTATGGAGTCTAGCTCAAAACTTTCGCTGAAGAAAACAAGAAAATATGTAAACTACTCTACAAAAAAAAATTAAAACAAACACATGGGCTCCAGAAGGAGATTATTTATGTACAATCCTAGGCTAAATAATTTTTACAACGTGCTAAGTGAAAGAAAACTTCCACCGTAGCCACCCAGACTATGTGGTAATATGATTATTTTCTTCACTGCAAATGATCCACAAAAGGTAAAGGAAGTATGATAGCATAAAGAAAACATGTCTTGGAACACTGACAATACCCCCTAATGATGATAAGACAAATAATTTTGCAGGATCCAATGCTTTTGGAAACCAGTACAGCTCCATATATAACCCCACAGGGTCACAAAATTTATAATCAGGAAATCTCAACTGGTAAGAAATTACCCCCTATCCTTCATTGTTGCTCACCTGTCGTTTCATGTTCTTAGAGTGTACAAGTGGGTGGATACATGATGCAGGATGGCTAATCCTAGGCGATATCTTCTCATTTACAGGCTCTGGACAGGAGATAAACTGCATGTTTAGCTCTTCCATTTCTCCTTCATAAGCACCGATGCTAAAAACATTTATTTCAAGGATCAGAACATCCTCTACATTTCCTTCATAAGAGAAGCAAGCAAAATTTGCCTTCAATTCTGAAAAGCTAGGAAAAAATATAAAGGAATCTTCCCTAGCTTTGGTCACTAGCTTATTATCTATCTCATCTTTGCAGTCAGGAGAAATATCTACTGCAGAATACACCTGCTCTTCGACATTGGAATATTCAGAAGAGACATCTTGATCTTCATGAATTCTTAAAAAAACAGATACATCTAACATGATGCCAGACATTTCTATGTTATTTCTATCATAATGAATATCATTCAACACCTCATGTTCTTCATGGAAAACACTTTCTTTCACAACAAATGCTTCATCACAAATATGGTCTTTGTGACAGGTTGAATCTTTATAAAGCAAAGAAAACTCATCACAACCGTTTTCATAAAGATACTCAGTTTAGAAAAAAACTTTACAAAACGAATTGAAAGCTGCATGAAAACCCGTCAAAGAGTTTATGCTTGCAATGGGAAGAGATCGATACCAATCATGAGAAATCCCCTATAATGAATCATTGAAAATCTTAATCTGAACATCTTCATGCACAGTATGAAGTCGATGAATAAATTCATGAAAGTCCAGCAAATGCTCAGTTGGTACTTCCCACTCTTTTCCTCGGAATTTAGGAAGGCTTCCTTCCCATTCACCTCTATCAGGCAGTGGATTAGGGAAACCAATTATTTCCAAAAAATCATAGAAGGAAAACCTCTAAGCTAAAATCTTTTCCATTTCAAAATAGTGGAGTTGCCAAGTGCAAGTTGCAATATTCAAGTCACTGATATCTGATGCACCTTCAGAATCAGAATTTATTTATCGTTCAATCCTAGGGAAATGTATTAAATTCATTCCTCGACAATAGCGCCATGAATGTTAGCACTGAGAGTCACCCTCCGAATGTAATCTGATAATCCCAATACCCATCAAAATATTTTGGATTAAAATGGTGTGGATGGGTGAGTCAGTGAGACTTTAAGGAAAGGAAAGACAATGAAGATCATTGCAGATCAGTGATGAGCCATTGGGGTATGGAGTCATAAAAAATCCTCTCAATGAAGTCATTTAATCTTCCTATCAGACAAAAGGATTTAAGTGGTGATGGGAAGAAGAAAGATAGAAAGTGTCTGAATGATAAACCATAAAAAAAAATGGGCAAGATGACAGCAGATCCTCCACCGCCTCAAGAATCCAGAAATTAGAGGGTTTACAATGATCCAGACAAGAAGAAAAACAAAGAACATTTGTTCAACCATGAAAGATGGGCATGATGACAACAAATCCTCCATCACCTCAGGAATCCATAAATCAGAGAGATTACATCCAGAAAAGAAGATAAATAGAGAATGTTTGTTGAACCATGAAAGATGGGCATGAAAAAAACAGATCCTTCATCACCTCAAGAATCCATAAATAGAGAGATTACATCCAGACAAGAATGAAAACATGAAATGAAAACTAAGAAGATGGTCAAATATAAAAATTTAAAGGAATATTCATTAAGATAACAATTTACAATCCAGGCCCTCAGGATTACAACAAAAATATAGTCATAACAACTCTCAAAGCTTTCCCGGGTCTAGGCCAAAACTACCCCCCTCCCTAAAATCTAAACTGATCTATTTTATATCGGCTCAATCCACCTCTTCCAAGAGTGTGATCTGTCCATTTCATTCATAGCTTTGCGTCCGAACAATCTTTTGTCAGACTATGCATGTATCCTCCTATCAGATGCAAATTCAGCTTGGCATGGGTCTGTAGGAAAACTTTTTACACCTCGGTACCTTAGGATGACAACTCTGTTGTCCACGGTTGGCTCCCCCATACTTTCCAATTACTGAGTGGGTCAAGGTTTCAACCACCAATCCTTTATTTTATTAACTGAACCCTTGAGATTGAGACAAGGCTTAGTTCCTAGGGGGCGGCCACGTGCTTCTCTTGGATTGGATGTTATATCAACACGTGATTGCGGGGCCTTCAAAAGCAGTTTGAACTCACACCGCTTTTGGGACTGCAATCCACTGCCTTCTTCCATGTATCGCTTTCTCAATACCATGGTTCTGATTGCAACCCACCCTCAAAATTTTAAAGCTCGAGCACCTTCCGACCCTGCAATGGAGCGTGACCATGGATCTTGAGATATGGGATGAGGCCCTTTGATCAACAGCTCAGATCTGGAGCTTTTAGATCGACGAATCGGATCTACTTATTATCAAATCGACGACCGTGATTTTCTTCGCAATTCGGGCTACATAGTTTTCAATCTTCAAACTTCATTTTCCTCTAAGAAAATCTTTGGTGCTAAGGATCTGACGAAGTGTGGCTTCCATAGATCAACGACCGAGATCTTTTCAGGTCTCTGGAATTTGGATAAATCAAATCTCAAACCTCCTCTGCCTTCAATGATTTTACCTCGAGCTAGCGATTTAATGACGTGTGGCCCTCGCAGATCGACGACTGAGATCCCTTCGGGTCTTCAGACTTCGGAAAGTTCAAATCTCAAACCTACTCTGGCCCCACTTTATTTTATCCGAAGCCCTGGATCGGATGATGTGTGGCCCTCACAGATCAACGACCGAGATCCTTTCGGGTCTCCAGACTTCAGAAAACTCAAAACTCAAACTTCATTTTCCCTCGAAGTTTGTGGACTCCTGCCACGTGTTCCTATTGATGGATGGTCCATATTTACTTTGGGATTTTGAAACTTTGGGAATTTTCAATGCTTAACTCCCACAATCATCCAGAGCATTGAATTCCAAAGTGTGGGATCCACCTCCACGTATCCACTAGGTTCGAATGACCAAGATTTTCTTCGGGAGTTCGGGCTTTGTCTCTTCGGGACTTTTCAATGCATAGATTGCGAAATCCTCCAAAGTAAATATTTTGAAGCGTGAGATCTACTGACGTGTGTTGTCATCCTTCAATGACTTAGATTTTACTTCAGGACTTCAGCTCCTCTGGATTTCGTCACTTCGGGACTTGAACACTTCGACGCTTTGGGACTTTTCAATACTTGACTTCCACGATTCTCTGGAGCATTGAATTCTTAAGTGGGGGATCCGACTCCACATGTATTATTACTTTGGATGGCTCAGATCATTTCGGGAGTTCAGGCTTCGGCTCTTCAGAAACTTTGTGCACTTCTCACTTCAAATCTCTCGAATCCCATTTCCACAAACCCTTGGATCGGATGCCACATGTCCCCCTCAAGATTAACGGCTCATGCTTGCTTCAGGTCTCGAGACTTTGGAATTTTTCTCTAGCTCTATACTTCGTGCAATTCTGGAATTTTGAATGCTTGGGGGCCATTGATATGAATTACTCCTAGAATCTCCACCACTGAAAGATTAAACCTGCATGTTGCGTGTGTTTCAAACCCGAAATAGACTTCTTTGAGTGTTGTGCTTCAACGCTTCCTGTGCAGACCACAAACTCGGATGACCTGCTGCCCTTGACAACTATATGTGATAACACTCTCTACAAAACCTTGCAAGGGTAGGGACCAAAATCAAATTTAGAAGCCTTCGATGGGAACCATACAAAAAGACTCTGACAATCAAGAAGAAAAATGAAGATAAAGATTTGGATCAACTTGTCACAAAATGTTGTCACTTGACTCTGCAAGATATTATTTATCAGTCATGAAACTCAATTCATGCACAAATAAAAATACACAAACTATCAAAGATAAATCATACACCTTTAAAACAGGCTGCTGAAATATGTGATTCGATTTTTAAATCCTGCTTCCTTCAATAAGATCCTGTTGTCATCAAGAGGATTAAGCTTTCTAGTAAACTCAAAATGAATGAAAGTTGAAAATATCTCACTAGTATAGAGCAAACCTTATGGTTGTATTTATCCTTCTATTCTCCTCCCTCCTTTGTCTCTTCATTTGATTGAGCTTTTAATCTTCCTCAATAGTTTATGGTAGTTGAACTACCTTTCTTTGGTTAATTCAAATGAACTTAACTAATTGTTTTGAGATAAATAAATAATAATAATATATAAATAAGGGTCTTAAATAATAACTAAATAGGTGGGCCCCTTGTGACTCCCATTTATTTCCTTTTATCATAACAAAAATCCAAATCATTTAATTCAAAAACATCTCCTTGTAACTCTCACTTCATATATATATTCAAATAATAATTATCAACAAAATGTAATATAAACATGTCCCCCAAAATAGCATCATATCCAAGTTGTCTAATCAAAAAAAACTCAAATGAATGTTGTTGTCCAAAATAGTGCCAAATATATGTTTTATGTTCAAAAAATTTATCAAAATAAAAATGTTGTCTTCATCATATAAAACAAAATCAATCATCAAAATCCGTATTTACTATGTGAGGCATTATGCCTCTTCTCACTAATGTCCCTTTTTTACTTTTATATGTAAGCCTTTTACTGGATAGAGCCTTGAGGATGAATTTCACTAATGACATGAGAAAAATCATCCTTAATATGAAGGCGAGAGGAAAATGACTTGGCAGAATATTTGGATGAGTTATAGTGAGTGGATATTCCCTTTCCTTTGTCCTACATAGGCTCGGGGACATTTGTTTTAAATATTTTATTGGCATGTGATGACTGCACGAGTGAGACAATAGCTCAGATTGGGAAACTTGGTTTTTTGGTGGTGGAGGGGGTAATGGAAATGATGCAGTAGAATAAACATGGTGGTGGGAAACAAACGGTGGACAATCTCTTTCCAACCATCATTGGCGAGTGATTCTGGTGGCATTGATACACGAGGAGGGACTGCAATGCCTAGGATATTTTGATGTTCTTGGAAGGGAGGTCTTTCATGTTGGGGATGAAATATTCCTTGGCCTACTAGGTTGAAGAAACCAACTTGGAAAAGGTGGTTCAATTCTTGGGGGTCATCATTGAAATGTATAGAGAACCGAGGTCTTCTATGACCTCGCTGCCAATTTCCCCTGCCTCTATTACCTCTACCATTACTGCCCCTACTGAAAAATCTCATCCTGTAGCAATATTCAATGAATCATGAAACTCTACCTAAATAAAATCGAAAGTTGGCTTTATTATTCACCACATAAGACATGCAATCCATCCATAAAAAAAACTCCATCAATCAATTTCCATCTGAACAGGGAGTGATAGGGTCATTGGGAATATGAGGGGTTTGTTATGTATGAAAGATGGTAGTATGGAAAGGAAAAGATACATGGATACTATTCAATAAATCACCGAAATAATAAAACTGTGTATATTTCCAACTCTCAAACATCAGTTGTCAACTAAACTCTATATCCATCCCTTTTGTTTTCATACAGATCTATTTTTTAAAATGCTTAATAATAGAACAGGGAGTGATATAAGTGTATGTGGGAAAATGAATGTAATTTAATGTGCGAGAAATGATACAATGAAAGGGAACCAAATGGTTATTTTTCTATCATTATCCATACAAAACAATGCCATCGTCATAGCAACAACATTTCCAAACACTTTCCTATTTCAAAATCAAAATCCAATAATTTGTTTCGAAAATCCAAGACTGACATTCAAACTCCACTATTGTTCACTGTGCATTTTGAAATTACATTTTACACAATTCATTTAATAAATGATTTCCAAGAAACATTTCAATGGTTATGGCATTAGACAACCTACACACAGTAGGGCCAAGAAAGCATAGTAGTCCAACAACCAACACTAACCATCGAGGTATGGACAAACTGGGCCAAAAATATTCGAATCGGTATTCCTTAACCACTACAGGGTTTCTCAAAATCAACCAAAAGGGACCCCCTTAGGTAACACAAAATTAAAATGAGATTTTAAATCACAAATATTCCACAATTCACTTTTATTCCTATTCGCAGAGTTAATTTTATACATACATAATTTGTCTACAAAGGTATTCTATCCATAAAAATCAACCACCTCAAGTACACTAACACAACACGACCATATCTCTTAAACAATTGTCTTACAATACTTGTCCAAACTTAAATACTGTCACATATCAGACCGTGTTTACAAATAAGTGGGCTTGGTATTAACTCTAACATCATCAAGTAAACAAATCGACAAAATCCCATGACGAAAAAGATGCGAACAACGCCCCTATAAAATGTTGGGTTGACCACCCTTACACAATTATTCAATTCCATGGTTTGGAAATACCATTCATCAAAAACAATGAGGTATGAGAGAGACTAAATCAAACACCTTGATGGTTTAGCCAAAATAATGCTTCAACAATATTTTACCACCATGATTTTCCACATACCTCTTATGGAGGCCGTGAGAAAAAATATCCATGATATATATAAATAATTGAAAGACATGGTTTTTGAATAATCCATAGACCCGCAATAACACCATTTTTGTATTAGAGAGACAAGAAAATACCAAATAACCAAAGATGAGTCAAACCTAAAGCCACTTCCACCACAACTTTTTCCAATAGGTAGAGAAACAGAACAACCATAATTTCATTCAAGAGAGAGAGATATTCAATTGTGAATCAATTTTCACATAAACGCCAATAGATATTAACTTCATTCGAAAGCCATTACACAGCTGAAAAATCACATTCCATAAACTTTGGAAAAACACATACTGTAAGTGAATGCAAGAGACAACTTTTGATTAAATTGATGAGCAAAGAAATAATTCATGGATGGAGCAGCAAGAACATTCATACCTGGATGAAAAATGCCAAGGAGAATCAACCAAACATGATTATTTCTTCCAAACCCGAGCAACACAGAGGCAACAACAATCCCAAAAAAAATGACCAAATGCAAAATAGCAAGGCTGGCGACCATCGATGTAGGTTAGAGAAACGTTCAATTACTTCACGTCATATCCACATTTACTCCATCACCCATAGCTAGTATGAGAGAGATAGTCATACAACTTATAATCCACCATAGCCATATCATCTCAATGCAAGTCCAATACGCCACCCTTTCTATGTTTCCAAACTTAATGTGTGCGCCAACTTTTGAGCACCAATATAATATATATCAACACTTTCTAGGAGAGCCATGCCCTAGATTTATGACTTTAAATTTAAATAATGGTGCATAATCCTTTTAACATTAAATTGTAGAAATGCAATGCCATAACCATATACAAATTCAAGTCTAGATTTTAAATTCCCATTCAAACTATGTGTAGCAGAATAGAACCGTGATGATCATCAAAGCAATACCATTTCTCTTTTAATCAAATCCCCCATAAAATTTGTTGTTTTCTCATTTGTTTCAAAGATTGATTTAGAGACAATAAACTTTAGAATTCAATTCGCAACTGAGTCATGAGCAAGGAAAATGAGTCATCCTTCCTTCATATTCACACACGAGGTCCCACCTATTTAATATCTTATTAATTATTCATAAATAATAAGGCATTGCAACCAATTTGCATGCATGTACCATGTGTTGAGATTTTGGGCGTCAACAATCATCATCATCAGTTTCTTATGAAGCAAGTTAACATTCCTCTCATCAAAATAAGTCCTCTAAGAAGTATGAGCATAAGCTTCCATTACTAAAATTGGATGTTAAGTTCGATTTACTGACCTATCATGGAGAATTGAATGTTGAGAAATTGGACAATTGGATCAAGCATATAGAGGTATATTGGAGGGTTCAAAGGATCATGGAAGAGGCTACAAAGATATTGTTAGTTTCTCTTCAACTAAGTGGAAATGCCTTAATATGGTGGGAGAGTAAGATTTATGTTGATCTTGTTCAAAAGGGTAAAGTAATATCTTATTGGGATAAGTTTACTAAGGCTATAATAAAATAATTCTATCCACTGACACATACACAAATGACAATGATCGAGTGGCAACATCTAACATAAGGTAAAGGACATAATATTCAGGCATATACACAGGAATTCAAAAAGAAGGCATTATCCCTATGAATTCCATTGTATACTCATGAAATTTTTCTGAAGTATATTGGTAGCATGCACTCATATATTCATCACAATATTATAATGTTTATCCCTACTAACATTGATAAGGTGTCAGTACAATATACACATCTAGAGGCTAGTAAGGGTAAGAACACGAGTGAAGATAAGAAGCCATTCAAGTTTGAGAAGAAACCAAAAGTTAAATGGAAGATTAAAAAATCAACCATAATGAAGCAAGATGAGGGAAGACCTACATGTTCCCACTATAAGAGAAAGGGACATGAGGAATCACAGTGTTGGAAGCTACATCCAGAATTACAACCGAAGAAATTCAAGGATAAAGGGAAGAAAAAGATTGTTTCATTAGCTCATCAATATCTTGGGTCATATTTCGGAGATGAATCCAAGATGATGGCCATAGGAAGAAAATATATGTAAGCTTTTAGTTCAAATTCCTTAGTTCAATCTGCCAAGATGGAAAGTGATATTGATCAGAATAAAAGGAGCGAGATTTTTCATGTCAAACTTATAGTCAAACATACTAAGGTAGATACTTTATTCGACAGTGGATCTCAAGATAACCTAATATCTAAAGAAATTGTTAAGAAGTTGAGATTGAAGATGACACCTCACAAAAATCCATATCCATTAGGTTGGGTGTGTGATGATGCTAAGTTCCAAGTAACAAAGAAGTGTAAGATCAGGTTTGAAATTACAACTAAGTTCTTTGACGAGGTCGAATTAGATGTTTTGCCTATTGACATTTGTGGCATCGTCTTGAGTAGTCCATATATATTTGACAATAAGGTTGTGTTCTATCGAGAAGAAAACAAATACCATATTCTCAAGTATGGGGTTGAATATATTGTCAGAGTTCATTGCATCAAAACTAATGTTTCTTTAGTGAGAATAGGGAAAATGAAGAGACTCTTGAGCGCAATTAAATATTTTTTTCTCTTGATAGTGAAACATAAGAAGAGGATATAACAAATTCTTTAGCAGGTTGTGATCCAAATCATAGACAAGATTTGAAAAACAACATATCTAATTATGATGATTTGTTTAAGGAACCGATAAGGTTTCCCCCTAAAAGAGAGGTTGAGCATTAAATATATTTGCAGCAAGATGCTCTTGTTTTGAATATTGGAATGTACAGATCATTAGTGATCAAGAATGTAGAAATTAAGAAGCACATTCAAGAGCTACTTGATAAAGGAATCATCAGATAAATATTTTTTCCATGTGGTTCTCCTATTGTTTTAGTTCCCAAGAAAGATGGCACATGGAGGATTTGTATTGATTTTTTATCCCTGAACAAGATGACGGTAAATAACCATTATCCTCTTCCCATAATATATGATCTATTAGATCAGTTAAATAATGTTGTGTATCTCACTGAGTTGGACTTGAGAAATGGCTACCATCAGATCAAAATTGTAGAAAGCAACATATGGAAGGCTTCTTTCAAGACCAATCAAGGCTTGTATGAATGGTTGGTTATGCCATTTGAGTTATGTAATGCACCAAAACATTTTATGAGAGTGATGAATGATGTGTTCCAACCCTACATATATTAATTTTTTATTATCTATTTAGACGACATATTGATCTTTAGTCAAATATGGGAATATCATATAACGCATGTTAAGATAGTTTTTGAACTCTTGAAGAAGGAAATGTTGTATATCAAGTTATCTAAGTGTGAATTTGGTAAAAATTCTCTGGTATATTTTGGTTACATTGTACGGAATGGTCAGTTAAGAATAGCACCCGCAAAGTTAGAAGCCATTGTGAAATGGCCCAAACCAATTACTTCCACTGAAGTCAAGAGATTATTAGGAGCAGTACAGTACTAGAGGAAATTCATTGCTAATTTCTCATACATAAAAAGCCTCTACATGCATTAAGAAGTGTTAAAGCGATCTTTCAATGGGGAGGAAAACAACATAAGGAATT
>ML815567.1:8271-18506 GCA_009831015.1 Picea engelmannii
TGTATGTATGTATGTATGTATGTATGTATGTATGTATGTATGTATGTATGTATGTATGTTCCGAGAAGTGGCGTTGCTCGGCCTGTTGGTGGTTGGGGACGTTAAAAATTGGTATCAGAGCAGTAAAGGAAGAAAAGTTAAGGTGATTGTGTAGCATTACCCAACCTGTTGGTGGTTGTATGTTATAGTTGGAATCCTAGAACCACCTGAAATGGGATATGGTCGGTGGAACTATGGAGAGCCATGTTATAACTGTGTTGGACATATGGGAGACTCATGTCCCATGTACGTGGATTATTAGAATTGTACATGTGAAGGATGTGAACAATCATTCGATTGACAACTTTTGTTTGGCCATCGGTTTGGGGGTGGAAAGAAGTGGATTGTGTGAGCTTGGTGTCCAATAGAGACCAGAGACTTGACCAAAAGTTGTTGAGGAACATGTTGTCTCAGTCGGAGATGATGCTTTGTGGTATCCAAAGGTGGACCCACACTCATTCGAAGAAGATCTTAGAAGTATCGTCCACTGTGGCATTCTTCTTACAAGCTGTGAGGATGGCCATATTTGAAAACCGATCAATGACCACAAACAAAGAGTCATTTCCTTGCTTGGTGGACAAAATTCCAGACATGTAATCCATTGAGATGGATTCCCAAGGCTTTTAGGGAATAAGAAGAGGGGTGTATAAATCTTGCTTCTTGATGGTTGGCTTGGAAATGGCACAGGCAGTGCAATATATGATATACTTTTTGACGTCTTGTCGAATTTTTGTCCAATAAAAATGTTTCTGAAGAACAACCACAGTTTTCTCCATGCCAAAATGTCCTGCCACCCGACTGTAGTGGAATTCCCAAATCAACTTTACACGCTCGCTTGTAGGAACACAGAGATGGACCAGATGGCATAAGAATCCATCCTAAATGTGAAAATCAGTGACAGTTGTGCCTGTACCCAAGAGCTAATAGGTGGTGGGAAAGTCTGGATCTTGCTAATAATGTTGGGGCCACTTAGATGCTTCATGTCCACATGAATGGAGCAAAGTGGTGGGTGCATCCATAGGAGGTCAACTGAGGTAGTAAATGACATGATTGGAGATACATGTCTTATACTTTATGTTGAGATGGAACTATTGCAGGTAGGTGGGCCACTTATGATGGTGGTCGTTCTACAATTTCCCTTGTGTCTTTATGAACTACAGAGGCTTTTGATCAGTGTGTATGATTGTCTCTTTCCCCAGAATGTAATGTTTCCATTAATGACATGATTTTACATTGGAATACATTTCCTTATCATAGGTGGGGTATTTATGGACAATATCATAAAGTGTCTCACTATGGTATGCCACTGGATGCACGTGCTGAGTGAGAACTACGCCCACAACATATTTAGATGCATAATGGAAGGAGAGTACTAGAGCTAAGCACAAGAAATGCTTCATATCATCAAATGCTCATTGTTTCTCCTTCCCCCATATGAACTTGGACCTACCAGCACCCTTGGTCACCTGGATGAGGACCCATGCAATATGGGAGAATCCCAATATGAACCATTGGTAGAAGTTGCCTAGTCCCAAAAAGATATGAAGATCGGTTAGTGTGGTCGGGGTTGGCTAGTCATGGATGAATTAGATATTAGCTATATCAACATGTACCCCATTCTCATCAACAATGTAGCCCAAGTATTGGAAACTATTCATTCCAAAAGAGCATTTTTCCAAGTTTCCATAAAGCTCATGCTGTCTTAGAGTGCTCAAAACCTGCTAAATATGTCGCATGTGCTCCTCCCACTTTCTATTGAATATGAGGATGTCATCCAAATATATTACCACAAAGGAGTTAGTGAAGGGTCTCAATACATCATCCATCAACCTTATGAAAGTGTTTGGTGCATTTGTTAAGCCAAAGGGCATGACTAGCCATTCATAGAGACCTTCTTTAGACTTGAAGGTCATCTTCCATACATCAATTGGTTCGATGGGAACCTGGTAGTAGCCAAACTTCAAGTCAGTCTTCCTGAAGAAATTTCCCCCCTTGAGTTATTCAAGAAGGTCATCAATCATGGGAATGGGGTAGCAGTTTCTGACTGTGATTTTGTTTAAGCCTATGTAATCAATGCAGAGTCGCCAAGTCCCATCCTTCTTATGCACCAGTACAATCAGGCTTCCGCAAGGGCAGGAGTTGGGTTTTATGTGCCCCTTTTGAAGAATATCTTGGATATGATGCCTGATTTCATCATTATCCATCAGCGAGTGTTGATAGATTGGTCCATTAGGTATAGGTGCACTAGGGGTTAGATCAATTGGATGCTTGACTTGGAAGTGTGGCGGTACCCTTGTAGGTGATGAGAAGATGTCTCTGTATTCTTCCATGATCTCTCCCACTTGCTTCTGTTGCAAAGAGGGGTGTTTTGTAGAGGCCACAGATGTGGAAACTCTCTTATGCGTATTGTGATCAAGGATCACAAAGAAGATGAACTTCCTATTCTATGAAATGACCTTACTGCATTTCTTAGCAGAGATTAAAGAAATAGTAGTAGGCGACGCTACCTCTAGGATCATGTACAATTGGCTACCCAAAGTAATAATAACACTTCTGGGTCTAAACTCATACACAACATGATGCTTCCACAAATATGGTTGTCCTAAAATAACATCACAAACTTCAAGGGGAGAAATATCACACAGTACCTCATCTTTGAAAGGCTTGATGTCGTAGGGAAGACAACACTGTTGGCTGACACGAATATCTCTTCCTTGGTGAAGCCAGCTTATGGTGTAGGGTTGTGGGTGTGGTTTCATTGGAAGGTCCAATGGCTTGATGACCTCTGCTAAAATCATGTTCTTTTTACTACTGCTATCAACAATGAAATGAAGTGGAGCCCCCTTGACCCACATCTGCGAGTGAAAGAGGCATTCCCCTTATTCTAGTTCTTCTAGCTCGATTGGTCAGACTTTGGTCATAGAGATAGTGGCAGTGGGTTCATCATCGATATATCGTTTCCCTCCTTCATGATTTGAATCAGAATTAGAATCGGCCTCTGACTCGGAAGCCTTCAGCTCGACCATGAGGGACTGCTTGGAAAGTCATTCTTCAGTTTTGTGCCAAGGACTTTTATGGTACTCAAACAATTTTCCCATGTCCTTCTTCATCTTCTCATTTCCATTCTTGTGTTTCAGCTTGGAATGGTTGTCCTGAGGGAAACCATATCAACTTGCTCCCTTGCTATGTGGGTTGAGGTTGGATTTTCCCTACTTCGACTATGAGGGGTTTTGTTGATGGGAGAAATGAACGCTCGCCAACTGGAAGGGTGAATCCAGTCCAGGGTTGTCTAAATAACCCAAGTTGTTTGGGATGATCCACCCTGACGGGTCTAGCAGCTCCGTTGGCCGATCTAAGTCCTAGGAAAATGAAAGAAAACTACACTAAGGGACTAATCTAAAGAAAAAAAAAATTAAAGAAAACTAATAAACAAATCTGAACTAAGTATATACAGTCTATTATCTATGCTATATAGCAATAATTCTATAAAATTAAATGTTCAATTATCAACAGAGTTAGATCCAATTACAAATATACAATATTTACAGATTACAGATTTAAATGAAAACTTGTAAAAATCATTTGTAAACTGTCCTAAGACAGCGAAACTATTGTTTTTTTTATTTTTATAATTTTATGAGAAAGAAATAAACTGAAAACTATCTAAGCATAAGCGAATAAGAATCTAAACTATATATATATCTATCTAAAACTACTTAAATAACACTAATAACTAACCTGTGATAACGCTTTCCAATTTTTCCTGTGTAAAGGATCCAGTTCAGTTGTTCGATGGGAGGAAACCCGCACCAGATTCTCTGCAAGCTTATTGTAAACCAGAAGCGGAAGTTCTCTTTGAATATCAACAACAGAACAAACAAGACATAAAATTGACAGCAATCTTATGATTTACAAACCATCACAGTTAGATAAATATGTATGTGAAGATCTGTAAAAAAATGATTCATTTAACGAAGAAGATAAACCTTTAATTCCTTAAATTGAAACAAATTAATTGCTGTAATTTTAAAATAAGAGAGATCAAGTATGGATAACACATAAACCAAATCACATCAACCTGCAATGAATTATGATAGCTAAAGTAGTCGATAATTAATTGCAAACTAATATGAAGAAAACTTGAAATAAAAGTTTGATATATTGAAAGATAAAGTTGTTACAAGACATCAACTTTCATCCCAATCTATATCATAAATCCATAGTCTGGTTCCCCCAACAGTTATGATGATGGGTCAATCCAAAAAGTAACAAGTATTTAAAGACCACAGGGTAAAACATCCCTGTGGGAATTGTCAAAGCAAATTACAAAAAATATGGGAATAATCTCCCAAGTTCCTATTTTTTCCTATGAATAACAACTTGAAAACTATATCTAAACTGCTACAGCACGTCCAATGTGTCAATGAAATTTGTAGGTACCTGTAAGTAGACAAAAATACAGAAGTTTAGATAACGTTTTATTGATAAAATTGACAAAAATCTAATTTTTAATACTAGCTACAGAATCTTGCGATTCTGTAGCTGGTCTAATTTGAACACAGAATCATTTCAAAACCAATTCAAATCTTAACAGAATTATATTCGACTTACTAAACCAAATCTTAAATTACTAATTCCAAACGTAGTGAATCATCCATGCCACACCAAATTAAAACTTGTATGCGAACTGAAGCAAATGAAATCGCGGTTGAATCAATCAAATAATAACAAGATATGTACGATCTATCTCACAACTTTTATTTCCAATTCGGGGCAGACATAATCATTTTAAGAATCGAAATGAAATCATTTTCATGGATCAATTTCAATCGACACAAGCTGTAAGTAAATTTTTCGTGCAATAATTTATGTTGACTCAGCCATTAACAAAATAGTTTTAAAATCCAAAACTAACAGAGTTGTTTTTTCGATTTAATAGCTTACATTATATTTATCAAACCAATCACTGATATTGATGCATTGCATACATACATGATCATGCCAATTCAAGCATACAAAATCGTTTCAAAATCAAACCATAAGAAATAAATTGAACTAAGTTAGAGCCGAGAGAATCCAACAACAACAAAATTGTATCAATCCAAAACATAGCTGTGTCTAATTTTAGAAAATAAATCTCCTGTATAGGTCAGATCCAATCAAAATCCAAACGAGGATATTTATACAAAACGAAACAGACTCATTTATTCGAGCAGAACTAAATGAAAGAAAACCCAATTGATTACATTAATTCAAACCAACAGAATTATTCTAAAGCGAACCAAACAAAATCAAAACCAATCAATCGCTTCTACTAATTTGAGAACAATAGAATCGTATTAACTAAATCGTAGCTGTGTCCGAGTTTAGAAAACAAATTTCCCACTCATGATTCATAACAAAATTATTTTGGTAAAACAAAAGTAACATAATCATTTTGAATCAAAACGAACAGAGCTATTGAAAGCAAATCCAATTGGTTATATTAATTCGAACCAACTCAAAAAACAAAATTCATATTGAAATTCATACCTGGGCAATCAGAAAACAAATCGATCATGATAATTTTAAATTTACAAAGGCCGTTGCTGCTTCGACATTTCTAAAGACAATTGAACCAGTGGCTTTGTGTTTCTTCTCGTTGGTCCGTAGCCTGTCGTTCTCCTTTGCCAGCACTGTCACCCGTTCCTCTAACGATTTGATATTTGATTGCAACAGGGGAACGTCAGTGTAATAACGTTCTATCCAAGCATTACATTGGGTACATGGTGATTGATTTGCCTTTGGCATCACAGGCGAGGGTTTGTTCAAATTATTAGGGGTTTCCTTGTGCAGCTTGATTCCCAGGTAGTTAGGATCGTTTTTGAGGCATGGAGGTAAGTTAGAGACATAGCCATAGGGTTCCATAGAAAATAGGCCACGAGAATAGGGATATTCCTCGGCTAGGAAATGCTCAATATCGGAGTCCCAGTCTTCGCTCAGCACTATTGGCTTTTGGTCGATGTTTTGCTTGGGCTTATTCCAGGCAAATCTTGATATCAATCGAGCATTTTTCTTCCCCCTTCTGTCGATAGTAGTATCACTGATGTATTTCTTCCTCACAGGTATTTTGATGGCCTTAATATCATCCTTAGCACATGGGTTGATCATGGCATCGGGTAGGTCCAAGTCGGGGCAAGCTGAGGGTTTGACAGGGGGTAAAAGGATATGAAGTGGCACGACCAGTCCAACAAATGTTTCACTGACCACAACCTTGTCAATTTGAATCGACTCGAGAGTGGAAAAGCCATTCCTTGTCAGGAAGGCTTGCCACTTATCACCACTAAGGCTCAAATGGTGGACAACAAGGACTTTGATCAAATTGTGATGGAAAAGGCTGCTATCATCCTTCTCACGTTTGAATCTTTTAGACATATTGTAAAGACTACGCAAGAGGTAATGTGGCATGTTCAAAGGGTAGCCTATAAAATTCATCAATAACTGAAGATGATACAGAAATACCAAGCCATACCGACCTTCGCAGGTCACAAATTGTTTAACAATTTCCAAAATATTGTGCCACCTGGGTTTGAGGGTAGTGATAGGCATACCTCTATCATAGGAAACAATCTTCCTTGATGTGGATAATAGAGTCCATGGCACCTCGTCAACTTTGGAATTTTTAAACCATCTTTCCCCTGTGGCTGCGAGTCCTATAGCTGAGCTTATAAATTCCTCATTGAGATCGAGTTGTATGTCTCCGACCTTAGCCCTATAACCATCGAAGGTGAGGTCGAATTGTTGGGCAACTAAAAGGTTAAAACCCTCAAACCTCTGGATAAACACCAGCCAGCCACCATTTTCCAAATCCTTTCGAGCATTGTCGAATAGAAGGAGTGTTTGGCTACTGTTCGGCTCTATGCGCACCACAGGTGCCATAGACAGGAATACATAGTGAGGAGGGTGGATGGGCGAGGGTTTGAATAGGGTATACATCGGATCGAATAGCTCACAAACTTCAACAAAGGTAACCCGGGATAGGAGGGATGCGTTAATGCCCGAATGTGCGAGGGTGGTGGAGATAGATCAGCCCATGCAAAACAGTCATTTCCCAATGTACAATCGATGACGCATATAGTGAACCATTATTGCAATGTGTTAAAAGTAACGACATTCAAACGATTAATGAAATCTATGGTAAGTCGGCTCAAAAAAAAAATGCATAAGCATATCGTTTGCATAGTTTTAAAAACAATGATTCGAAATCAACACCAAGGGTTCTATCATATCACATATGTGTTGTATGAAATGATTACACCAAGGATTTAACCACAATGCCAATGTGTTTTCATGAAACTAATGTGTCAAGGAAATCAATGAAATACTTTAGAACATCGAACCGCCCATGTATTGAGGACTCCATGACAATTACTATAGTATCATCACAATCTTAAAAAACAATTGAAGCCATATTAACAATAAAAGATGCCAAATGAGTAAAGGATCTTGGAGTCTTGCCAATTGTATAACGATAATTAACTTGGAAATGCAATGAGAATATAGAAAAGAGAGATCATAACAATCCAGTGACGATTTCAATATGAATTCGAAATCAAAGTTTTCACGCTTGAAGTCGTGAAAACAAGAACAAAGGCAGGTGTGCAAATGCGCGAGATAATAGTGTTATTTTATTCAAAGATTGCGACGAAGATCAAGGGTTGCAAAACACTAGTGTAGGCAGCTTATAAGGATAGGATAAAAATACGAATTGGCTGCCAACAATGGTGACACACTGGTAGAAGCAGTTATCTCTGCCAAAAGAACAAATTCAGATTAGGATAACAAGAATAATTCAAACTTCAAAAACAACCAGAAAATTGTCTAAACATCATTATTAATCAAATATTCCAGCAGTGTTTAAAGGATGAAAACTGATAGAAGTCTTAAGACAAACGAGCCACGATATTAAAGATAAAATCTCCAATACTGTTGATAGAGCCACTGCTACCAGTAGGCGTCCATAGCCTCGACAGGTTTTTCATTTAACCCACTCTGATATCTGTATCCTGCCAAGAAGTTCCAGATCATAATAAAGGACGTTTTAAGGTCAAGAGGTTTCATATTTATGAATTTTCATATACCTGACATTGCTTCGCTGCCACTAGGCCTGTTCAGTACCCCGACGAAGTTGCCTTGGCATCATGCATGTATTTACCCGCTACCAGCAGACCTGTTCAGTATCCCATCGGGTTTACAAGCACTTCACACAACTCTTTTAATGATTTTTTTTTTTTTTAACGATATATAATTGAGCGGGGTGACGCTGAAAATTATGATACTTTAGCATATTTTTACAGACCTCAACAAATTTTTTTTTTAGAATTGTCCTTCATTAAGATCCAGAGATGGTTTATTTACAGAACCAACTTTTTAAGGCAGGGAGACATCTTCTGATTTATTCCTTTAAGGAACAGGGACAGCGTAAGGAGATAATAGATGATCGTGACAGGCTTTACTCATAGATCAAAATCAGTTAACTTCTTTCAAACAACAGTTTTTTGCCAACACAGAAGTAAATTTCAGAAGTACATAATTGTTGTTTACACAATTTTTCAACAGTCATTTTAGTGAAAGAAGTTTATGTTTTCTTCGTCTGAACAATTCAACATGTGGGTATGTGTATTCCAAACATCAGAAACTAATAAGCGCAAGGGAAAAATCAAAACCAAAATAGTAAAAGAACAACAAACCAAAACAGAAAAATATGTACATAGTATACAAAGGGTTGTCATCAAGCGAAATATATTTTCATAGCTTGGCCATTCACCGGATAGTTGTCAGGCTGTCCTTCTAGATTCTGTAATCGGAAAGAGCTAGGACCCTGTTTCTCAGCAATTAAAAATGGTCCAAGCCATAAGTTCTAAAATTTCGTGTGCTCTCCCTTTCCCTCATGAGGTTTGTCCCATTTCAAGACCTACTTTGAAGTTCCTATCAGAGGCATAGTTGGCATCAAACCAACTTTTGACCACTAGATGATGTTGATCTAACTTACGTTTATCTTGGGCTCTTACCTCTTCTAATTTCATTAAAGCATTAATTCGGTTCTCCAATGGGGGACAGTCTTCTTCTTATATTTTCTGCGATAGCTGGAGTGAGGGAAGAAGAATGTTTGGTGGAAGAATTGCTTCTCTACCATAGACGAGAAAAAAGGGAGAGTTACTTATAGCAGTCTTTGGTGTCACCCTATCAGCCCAGATCGCGTTTAACAATGCATTGTGCCCGTTTTTGTGATTCTCATCTACCGTTATCTTGATGATTTTAATCAGATTCTTATTTGTTGATTCTGCCAATCCATTGCCCTAGGGGTAGTAGCTGGCGGAATGCTTCAATTTAATTCCCTTTTCTAAAGAGAAATCGCTCATCTCAAGAGACGAAAAATAAGAGGCGTTATCGAATACTAAACAGTCAGGGATACCAAAACGAGTAATAATATTCAAATTTAAAAAGGCAATTACTTGATTGGTATTCACAGTTCTTAACACGACAACTTTAGACCACCTGGTAAAATAATCCGTGGCTATTATGATAAACTTGTATTGTTGTGAGGATGGCGGATTGATTGGACCTATAATACCAAGGCCCCACTGCTGAAAAGGGGAGTCTATTGAAACAGGCTACAAAGGAAAGGTTGGTTTATGTAACTGCCCTGATGCTTTTTGACAGATAATACACTTAAGGCAAAAGGCATGGGCGTATCTAAAAAGTGTGGGCCAGTAATAACCAGCTCTCAAAACTTTATGGCCAGTGGTGTCACCACCAAAATTCCCACCAGCTTCTCCTCCATGCAATTCTAGTAAAACTTTTTCTGCTTCGTCTTTCTCAAGACAATGCATTAATACTCCATCAAAATTTTGACGAAACAGAATACCATTAACCAAATGAAAGGAGGTAGACTTTAATATTAAACGCTCTTATTTTAGTGGGATCTGTTATCACTCCAAGAAACCCTCTGTGGTTGCAGACCAGAGGTGCTTGGTAACTTAAGAAATGAATGTTTTTGTATTTTGTGTAGATTGATCAGTGGGATAACTCAATTCAAACATGGTATTCAGACAGTCAAGATGATAAACAAATGAACCAGTGCTCTCATGGATTGATAATCAGTAAATAAACTTAAGTGGGTGAAGAATAAATTGCTCATAAACCAGTACACAATG
>ML815567.1:29617-52584 GCA_009831015.1 Picea engelmannii
TTATAGCCCATTGGAAAGGTATCTCAGAGAAATACACATTATGCCTTCAAACTTTAACTTTGTCTACATTTTGACTATGGAGAGCCAAAGAAAACAACATTTAGGGCCCCAAAATAGCCCTGGAAGTACAACAAGATGTGATAACATAACAACATACAAAATAAGCTAGTTCGATTAGGCGAGAGGCCACTCGTATCCACCTGGAGGGTGTGTGGGGCTTTAGACAACCCCATAAGTGTAGAACCGAAAATTACAAAGTAGTACATAAGAATGTGTTGAACAAAAAACGGACACGAGGAGCTAGTTGGAATAGGTGGGTGGCCACCAATATCCACCTGGATCATCAAAGCTATGTTAAGTTCTTCTAATTTGATATTATCAACAACCCTGGTGGCTCTTTCAAATTCTGAAGTAATCTCATCTCTTTCAACTTGCACAATCCTCTGGATTTCTTCCTTATGTAATTTGTCCTTCTTCTCAATAGTCTTTAGGAATTCTGTAGAGATGTTATCCTTCTATGTTTTCAACTCAGTCTCCAACTCAATGATTTTGGTTTTTTCTTCATTTAATGTAGTGGTAACCTCAAGGATAGATGAAGCATTCAAACCTGCAAAGGCATGGAGTGCAGAGGTTGCTTGTATGGCATTTTCTTCAAGATTAGGTCATTTTTCTCTTCAACAACTCTTCGTGTAGATGACTTGGGTTTAGTAGAATATCCCCTTTTTATTTTGTTTGACCATTTTTCAATGCTCTTAGTCCTGTGATCATAGAAGTAGTCTCCAACAACCATGAAAACACACTCAAAACTAAGTATTTGTGAAGAAAAAGTTGAATTAGTTGGGATAGCAGTAAGAGGGGTGTATTCTTGAGGCAAAATGTTCACTATTCCCAAATTAGGATTCAATGGTTTGCCTTGGGTCTTTCTCAATTATTTATGATTTTTTTATCCCAATTGTTCATCTACTATTCTTTTGGCTTATACTTCAGTTGTTTCTCTTTCATTCTCTTTTACGGGCCTCAACTTCTTCAGCTAGTCTCTTATCTTCTTCTTCATCTGCTGCGCTTTCACTTTCTCTTCTATGTGCCTTGGCTTCATTAGCTAATATTTGATCTTATTCTTCAACCAATTTTATTTGATATTCCTCATCATCTTTCAATCTCTTTTTCTCCAATTCCTTTTATTTCTTGAAATTTTCTTTCTATTTAGTGATTAATTTATTCTGATCCTCTTGCAAAAACCTTTGAAATTGGTCTTGATTAAACTTCTTCATTTCTTCTTGCTCAGATTGCAGGTCTTGTCTAGCAGCATCATTAGGGAATTTTGTAATATCTCTTCATAAAAAAGGGCCCCTTTGAACGTATCTTCTTCAAAGTCAACCACGTGTATAGTAGGATGAGTGAGACCCACAGATCTAACATGAATCATTGTGAGCTATAATACCTCGGGTTTTTTAGCCCCATATTAAATCATGTATTTTGTTAATCTATGAAAGGCTAGAGTGCCCAAACAATTAAAAGAGTCCATTGTGCCTAGGAAATGTAATGTTTTGATCATTATTAATAATAAATACATCATTGGATGCTAGACAGAAAATGACAAGAGTTATAGGGGGCTATGATTCCATAAGAGAGGGGTCTTGAGGGGATAAGTATTTATTTTATATTTTATCTAGTCATAATTGTTTAATGGAGAGGAGTGGTTACATGAGATTCTTGGGGAAGGCCATGCGGTTCTTGATTTGAAAGTAAAGATATTAACCCATATTGTGGGTTGTTTGGGGGTTGCTTATTCACTCATTCACTCACTCACTCATTGTTCATTGTTCATTGCTCACACCTTTAATTATGTTCTCTCTCCATTCGATCTTTCACCCACTCTTCATTCTTCATTCCTTTTGATCTTGGATGGGGAGAGAAAAATGAATTGTGGAGAGGAGCCATGGTTTGGTTGGAAGTAGTGATTGTTGGTGTATTCTAGCCATGAATTAATTCTTGCATGTCTGAGTGTTAATTTTTTCCCACATGTATGAATTTTCGGTACTACAAGAATTTGAATATGTATTCCAAGAAATACCTAAGTTTCCACCAACGAGGGAGATAGATTTCTATATTGATCTAGTGCTAGGAGTTGCCCCGGTATCAAAAACACCTTACAGAGTGATTACACTAGAATTAAAAGAATAAAAAATGTAGTTGGAAGAATTGTTGAATAAAGGGTACACACATCCAAGTGTTTCACCTTGGGGAGCACCAGTACTCTTTGTCAAAAATAAGGATGGAACCTTGAGGCTATGTATTGACTTTAGACAATTGAATAAATCCATTGTAAATAACAAGTACCCTCTACTATAATTGATGAGCTCTTTGATCAAATAAGAGGGGAAAAGATATTTTCAAATATACATTTGACATCGTGATACCATCAGGTAAGAATCAAGGAAGAAGACATCCATAAGAAAACCTTTAGAACCAAGTATGGGCATTATGAATTTGTAGTGGTTCCATTTGGATTGTTCAATGCACCATTTGTCTTTATGTGCTTAATGAATGGCATATTCATAAATTGTTTGGATAAGTTTGTCATAGTATTCAGGGACGACATACTTCTTTGTTCTAAGATAGAGGAAGAGCATGAACATCACCTAATATTGGTATTGCAAGTGTTGAGGGAACATCAATTGTATTCCAATCTTATTAAGTGTTCTTTTTACCAAGAATGGATCCATTACTTGGGACACATTATTTCAGAACAAGGTATAGCAGTGGATCCAGAGAATATTGAATCCATTAGAGGATGGCCAGCACCCAGGAATGTTTCAGAAGTCATATATTTTATGGGGTTAGTTGGTTACTATAGAATATTTATAGTAGGGATATCTAATATTTCTCATCCCATCACTTCCTTGCAAAAGAAGGGAATTAAATTTGAATGGAAAACATAGTGTGAAGAGAACTTTAATTTGTTGAAATAATTACTTACTAGTGCTCCTATTTTAAATATTGTTGACCCAAATGGAAGTTTTTTGGTATGTACATATGCATGCAAGGAAGGAATTGGTGGAGTCCTCACTCAAAATGGACATGCCATTGGTTATGAGTTTATAAATCTTAAAGAGCATGAGAGGAACTATGCCACGCATGACTTGGACTTGCTTCCACTGTTCATGTTTTAAAGATGTGGAGGCATTATCTCATGAGGAACAAGTTTGAATTAAGAATAGACCATAGTGGTCTAAAATATATTTTTGAACAACCAAATTTAAATGCCAGGAAGAAGAGATGGATGGAATTTTTAAGTGAATACGATTTTGACATCAGTCATATCAAAGGAAAAGAAAATAAATTTGTTGATGCACTTAGTACAAGAGTACATCTCATGCTTTCTACACCTGTTAGTATGCATCAGTCAGATTTAAAGAGCATAATTTTAGATGTTGTCACAGATCAACATTACCTATAGGTAAACAGAAGCATACAACAAGAAAATGTAGAACAAAAAATTAAAGAATATGAGATGAAGGAATATGGATTACTTATACATAAAAATAGAATTTATGTTCCTAGTTCCGAAGAAATTAGGAATTTGGTATTAAAATAAATGCATAATGGTCCATATGTTGGACATCCCGGTTACCAGAAAATAATTGCAGCATTAAGAAGCCAATTCTTTTGGCCAGGAATGAAAAACGATGTTTCTTATTACATTTCTAGATGTATAGAATGTTAGAGAGGGAAGGCTGAGCATAGGCACCCAACGAGTTTGCTATAGTCATTACCAATTCCAGAGAATAAATGGGAAGTGGTAACCATTGATTTTATAATTAAATTTCCTAGGACAACAAGACAACATGATTCAATCATGGTAGTGGTTGATAAATTGACAAAGATTGATCATTTTGTTCCTGTAAAAATGACTCATACAACAACTAATATTGCAGAAATTTACATGAGTGAGATTACTAGATTGCATGGGATACCTAAGGCAATTGCCTCAGACAAAGACACAAATTTTACTTTAAATTTCTGGAGGGGATTGTTTAAAGGATTTGGTACAAATCTGAACTTTAGAACAACATACCATCCACAGTCAGATGGGAAAACAAAGAGAGTCAACCAAGTAATTGAAGACATGTTGAGAATGTATGTAATGGATAAGTCATCTAAGTGGGAAGATTACTTGCACTTGGTTGAGTTTGCCTATAATAACGGGTATCAAGATTTATTGAAAATGATCCCATTTGAATCTTTGTATGGTAGGAAATGCAATACTCCAGTGAGTTGGGACAACCCAGTAGATAGACTAGTACTTGGGCTAGAATTGATCAAGGATATGGAAGACTAGATGGTTAGAATTAAGCAGAATTTAAAGGCAAATCAAGATAGCTAGAAAATTTATGCAGATAAGAATAGGACAACTAGAGAATTTAAAGTGGTGTAGCATGTGATTTTAAAAGTGAAGCCCAAGAAGATCTCTTTAAAGTTGGGTAGTTTTACAAAGCTAGTAGCCAGATTTTGTGGTCCATTTGAGATATTAGACAAAATAGGGCCAGTTACATACATGCTTGCATTGCCTTCTACCATGAATGTGCATAATGTATTTCATGTCTATTTGCTAAAAAAATATGTGCATGATCCTAACCATGTTATTGATTGGCATCTGATTCAGGTAGAGACAGAGGGATATTGTCAGGTCCAGCCAATGCAAATATTGGACAGAAAAGTCAAAATGCTCCATAATTGAGTTATAGAGTTGGTAAAAGTCGAGTGGACTTGCTACGGTATTGAAGATGCTACTTGGGAGCATGACTATGCCATGTGGGAAGAGTAATCACAACTTTTTGAATAAATTTTGAAATTTTGTTTTATGTTTTGTATATGCACTAAGGACAGTGGCAAAATAAGGGAGAGGGGATGCAATACCCCAATTTTTTGAGCCTCGTATTAAATAATGTATTTTTTTAATCTATGAAAGGCCAAAGTACCCAACCCATTAAAAGAAGATAGTGTGCCTAGAAAATGTAATGTTTTGATCATTATTAATAATAAATACATCACTTGTTGCTAGATGGAAAAGGACAAGAGTTATAGGGGGCTATGATTCCACAAGAGAGGGGGCTTGAGGGGTTAATTATATATTTTGTATTTTATCTACCCATAATTTTTAATGGATAGCAGTGGTTACATGAGATTCTTGGGGAAGGCCATATGGTTCTTGATTTGCAAGTAAAGATATCAACCCATCTTGTGGGTTGTTTGGGGGGTTCTTCTTCACTCATTCACTCACTCACTCATTTTTCATCATTCATTGTTCACACCTTTCATTATGTTCTCTCTCCATTCACTCTTTCACCTACTCTTCATTCTTCATTCCTTTTGATCTTGGTTAGGGAGAGGAAAATGAATTGTGGAGAGGATCCATAATTTGGTTGGCAGTAGTGACCGTTGGTGTATTCCAATCATGAATTAATTCCTGCATGTCTGAGATGCATTGGCATGCATTAATATTTTCCCACAGATACAAATCCTAAGAATCCCAACATGGAGATTCTTGAACAGGAGCATTGGAGCCCTGGGACTAAGGGATTGCATGGAAGAAAAGAGGGTCCATTCTCTTGGGTTGTACAGGTTGGGTAGAAGAGAGCTGGTGTACTTTGGATTGTTGTGTGTGTTGAGAAGCCTATGAGAGATTGAGTGTTGACTGGTTTGGGAAGTTGCGTGACACTCTGGAACCGTCCTTGTGGAATCATAGCCCTGGCTTGGGGGTGACATTGTTGTTGAGACTTGGAACAACAATGTCTACGGTTGGGTGGAACATCCTTGGTATGCATCCAGTTGGTGATTCATCTCATTAAAGATAAGTTCTCTCTATGTCATGGTTTCATTTACCTATATATTTATTTCCATTTTGTATTTATTTATCCATGAAATTTATATCTATAATATGCATGCTTGTTGGTTATTGTTGTGCATGAAATATTGTTCATTTATTTTATATTGTAGCTTAAATCTTGATTTATGCATGTGAATATTTCATACATATTTATTAATTAAAAATTTGATTAGAATTTGAAATTAGTTCAGAAGTGAGCTTGAAGTAGCGTGCATGGCCTATGGGTGGTTGGGTACGTTACATATTGGTATCATAGCTTCAGGTTGAAACACCAGACTGGTATGGGTTGAAACTGTGGGCAGGGTATTATGGTTAAAAGTGGATGTGTCCTTGCGATCTTAAAGCTCAGGAAATATAGCACTACAAAGATCACATAGAATTCAGAGTGTCGTGCAAAAAGAAATCCTTTGTGAAGGATCATAGAGTCGTGGTTGTCCCTTTTGGATATTGGGATAAATCATAGCCATTGATCGAAGCCAAGAATGAGATGGAAAACTCCAGAACTTTGTCTCTTCGATGATTATGGGAGACAAGGGAAAATCATGGAAAAGGCTCAAGTAGCGAAGTCCCATCGGGCATCCGATCTGATAGGAGGCTCGGGTGAAATCTCAGTCATTGGTTAGGATCATCCGGCATTGACCAGTTTGATAAGTTAACATTGGGAGAATCGAACCATTTTAGAACTACTATAACTTAGAGTCTTGGAGTGTCGAAGTCCTGAAATCTTGTTGATCGTTAGATCGAGGAAAGAATTTGGGAGTAATGAAGACAGTCTTATCTGGAGCAGAGATGGTGGATCATCCATTCGATTGATGACATGTCGTATTCCATGTGGTCGGGGTACTGTGTGGGGACAGGTGTCACCCAGATTCAATACCTTTTGGACCCTAACTTGTTCATTTTTAGTGACATGTGTAACTTATGTCATGGGTCCACATCATCATAGGTGACATCATCATGCCATGTCATCTCTGGGAGTATGGCCTATGGGGGTGTCCAACGTCTCTACCAGTGAAAGTGTTGAAGACCAAAGTTGTGAATTCACATAGACCATCGATGTAAGATTCCTTCAAGACCTTTCTCAACTGTTATATCAAGCAGTGGAATGATGGTGTAAGCACTTCGAAAGATATTACTCTGGGGGAGTTGAACGACTCAGGAGTTGTAATATCCTAGAGTCTCGGAGCATTGAAGTCCCGAAATGAATAAGGAATGTCCATCCGGACACTTGGTTAAGTCATGGTTTTTGGATCAACTAGTGGAAGGATAGCGTAAGTGGAGGCGTAAAATGATGGTAAGCAGTGATCGTCACTTTATGACCACTTCGGAAAGTATCACTTTGGGGAAGTTGAAAAAATCAAGATTTGTAATGTCCTAGAGTCCTAGAGTAGAAACTTTACGTGGTATGTTGATCTAAGAACCTTAGAGAGTTCTTGTGACCACCCGATTTAAAAGTGGAAGGATAGGGTATGAGATTTGGCGAGTATCACTCCAGGGGAGATGAGTGACTTGGGAGTTGTAATGTTTAGGAGTCTTGGAGCATTGAAAACCAAAATTGATTAAGGTTTTCCATCTCAACGTTCAATTAGGTCATGATCATCAATCTTGTTGAAGCCTCCAGATGAGTCGGGATTGTCCATTCAACGGGAGATCAAATATGGACTGTCTGATATTCTAGTGGAGCTAATAGAAGGGTTTCTATGAAGTTTACTCAGGGATAAGTTGGAAGATTGAAAAGGGAGAATAGTCAAAGGTCAAATTCTAAAGTAATTGGTCCTAGAGTTAGTCTCATGATAAGGTAAAGGAGTCAATTAGAGGCACGAAGGGCCTAGTAGTAACCAATCCATCAGACATTGTGTTTGAACAAGATCCTGTGCAGAAGAATATAGAGGAAAGAACTAAAGAATGAATAACCATGTGGTTTAGAGCCATGGTCACAAGGAAAGTGGATTGAAGGAATTTCCTGTGTAGAATTTGAATTATGTACCAATTAAAGGAGTTATGGAATATTTCAATAAGATCCTATTGCAAAACAAAAGAAAAGGGGTTGAAAGTGATTTTTTTTTCCGGGAAGCCACAACTTTCATCTCAAATATCGAATAGGGGCAAGATTACAGACATTGTAAAGATGATTCATAGGAGGATAACATGGAATTGTTGTAATATGGAGAATGATAATATATTATTCATGAATAAGGAAAAGGACCTATAGCATTGTTTGGAAATTGTTTTATAATATGCATAATTCTAACAAAATGGTTGCTTTCACATTTTACAGAATTAGGGGGTGTAAACATATCAGTTCAGTTTAAGAATGCATATTCAAGAAATGAAATAAGGAGAGGGAGATTCTAGCCATGATAAAGAATCCAAAGTTCAAAATATCAGTGTTGATAATGTAGAGACAAAATCCAATTGACACCAGGACAGAGGGGAGGAAGAAATATTGATAGAGACTATGAAAAGCCTGAAAATAGAAGTGCAGAGTTACAAAGGAGACAATGAGAGACTGATAAGAGAAAAAAATCAGATAAATTCTCAAGTGATGAAAATATTAAATCAGTTGCAGAGGAAAAGAAAGAATGGATCAAAATCAAAACAGGAGGAAGAGGGAAGATGTCACGAAAGAAGAGATGACCGCAAAAGAACTGGTTATTCAAGAAGTTCTAGTATAACTCATAGACATCACTCACCTCCCAACTCAGAAAGGAAATTTTATGAATCTGAAGATTCCATAGGTAGTCCAGAGGTGTCTCATGTTAGGCACCAAAGAAGAAGAAATGAATTGGACAGTTTGCAAGAAGAGCTGAGGAAGATTAAGCCACCATCCTTTGATGGTGAAAGAGAAAGGGAAGATGATTTAGAGGCATGGTTTCTTGGAATTAGGAGGTATTTGCAATTGCATAAATACTCATCAAACCTAGAAGCCAGAATTGCCACATACCATTTACATGGGAAAGATGATATGTGGTGGGATCAGCTAAAGCAAGTTGAGCACATTAATGAGAATATGATCACTTGGAAGGAGTACAAGAAATATTTTCATAAGGAGTACCTTTCATAGAACTTATATGAAAATAAAATGCAAGATTTCTTTGAACTCGGGTTGGGAAGCATAACCATGGCAGAGTATGAAAATAATTTCATGGGGCTACTAAAATATGTGGGGTTTATAAAATATGAGAAGGTGAAAGTACATAGGTTTTTGAGTTAATTTCCATCCTCTTATAAAGAGAAGATTCAATATGATGAACTTAGGACTTTGACTGAGACCATTAGGAAGGTTGAGTACCTATATTAGAAAGGAAGGGGAAAAGAGTCTTTGTAGAAATATTGGAAGGATAAGAAGAAGGAGAAGTCTGATTAGAGAAAGAAAGGATTCAAACCTCCTTTCAATGGAAATATCCCAAACAAAAATCCGCTCGACCAGTATTCTAAGGATGAATCCAAGAGAGAAGACTCATTGGGAAAAAGGGGAAGGCCACGAATACAATGTTGGGGATGAAAATAAGATAACATGTACAAGGATTTCCCTCACAAAAAGGACAAAGTGAATACCATGCACAACATCCAAGAGGATACAACAATAGAATACATGGGAAGAATATATGCATCCTTGGATGATCGAAGAGCAGAGTACCAATCCAATATGATCGAGGTGGAAGGTAAAATCATTAATCAACTAATCCATGTGGATATTGGTGGCCACCCAACTATTCCAACTGGCTCCTCTTGATAGTTTTTAGTTCAACATGGTCTTCTGTACTTATTTGTGATTGTGGGTTCTACACTTTCAGGGTTATCTGAATCCCTACACATATTCTAGGTGGATATTGGTGGACATCCACCTAATCCAACTAGCTTAGTTTGGAATTTTTCATGTCAGTACATATTTCTATACTTCCAGGGTCGTTTTGGGGCCCTAAACAATGTTTTTTTTTGGATTTCCACAATCAAATTGTAGGAGTTAGAGTTTGATGGCATAATGTGTAGTTATCGAAAATACCTTTCCAATAGTATATCATGTGCCTAAAATGAAGGTCATATGAAAAATTTATGACCTCGAGAAGTTGAGGTACCAACTTACCCATCAGTGCCCACATAAATTTTTGTGTTTCACCTCCTAAGGTTAGGTTTTTGGATGTCTAGGGTTTTGGAATTCATGAATAATGTTAAAAAGGTTTTTGGAGCCTCATTGTAATTATTCTGCTCAGAGGGATGCACATAGAAGACACATATATTCTTAGAGATGGCTATCACCATTCAAGAAAGTTGTTTTAATTCTGTAGTTTTACAGTTTCATTCTATTTCATTTATTCAATAGAATGTATTGTTCACTCTATATTTGTTATTGTTCTCCATGTCTCTGTGTTTTTGTATTAATTCTATTAATCAGTTTGTTCCTCTCATAAATCTCGATCAATTGTATCATAATAGTATGCTCTTCATTTATTTTTCTTCATGCATGTCTCCGACAAGATCTGGATATAAGAAGTTGGGACTTGATCCAATCGAGCCTTCGCAATATCTACCACACCAAGCCTGACAAAAACCCATGGGGGAAAAAATAAATATGATGGAGCATGATATTCTTTCAAAATGTTGTTCAAGGAATCCCTTGCGCGACAAAGGAATGAAATGATGGACAACTTTGCATAGATCCTTCGACGGCTGCCCAAAGGGACAAGCATATTCATCAAGTGGCCATGCAATCCCCTTCAAGGTATAGGTAAATTTCTATATTCCATTATTTGAAGGACTGATATATGTGGATGTTGTAGATAAATGGTTGAATCTACTCCAAGGGTATTTTTCGGTCCACAATTTTTTCAATAGGGAAAAGATTACTTTTACACTCCTCAAGGTCATCCCCCATGTTTAAGGACTAGTGGGATACTTACTCTGAGAAACGGGCTATAGAGGAATCTAAAATATTTATGGTTTCCCCCACATAGGATTCCTTCAGGGATGTCATTAAAGAACAATACTACCCTATTGGAAGATACAAGGACCAACACACAAGATGGACCACCCTACGTCAAGAAAGGGACCAAACAGTACTAGATTTCACCAATATTTTCCATACCCTACGCACCAAATTAGGTATCAAATACTTTGAATGACATCTGGTGCTCAAGTACCATGGTTGTTTTCATAGATACATTCAAACAAAAATGGATTTTGTGGAAATCACATCATTGGGTATGGCTTATAGATATATTCTCAAGACCAAGCATAAATTTAAGCAAAAGAGGCGAGAGTTTGGATCTGTAAACTCCTCACAACCGAAGCAGGGAAAAGGTGGCCCCAAACCACATAACAAGAGATAGATCAAATATGGATACTCTTAAGACAACCAGCCCAAGCCAAAACATAATAAGGATAATGAGAAGTTGAATAAGGACACGAGAAAATGGTGTGAATACCATAAAGGCCCTTGGAACAACACCAAAGAATGTGGCTCCAAGGAGTCACTCGTGGTTGATCTGAAATCTTTCGAGTCAGAAGATGATCCTGACACTGAACTAAATATAGAAGGAGTGAATCAGATTATCGATGTTGAACCCAGTGCCACTATTGCTACCACTAAAGTCCAACCAAGTGAACCATAAGAACCCGAGGAAGGGGAACACCTCTTTCACTCGCAAATGTGGGTAAAGGGAGCTTCACTTCATTTCATTGTCGATAGAAGCAGTCGGAAGAAAATGATCTCATCATAGGTCATCAAGTGGATGGACCTGCCAATGACATTGCACCTGCATCCCTACACCATTGGTTGGCTTCGCCAAGGAATATATATTTGTCTTAACAAACACTATCGGCTTCCCTACGACATCAAGCCTTTCAAAGATGAGGTATTGTGTGATATTTCTCCCCTTGAAGTATTTGATGTTATTTTAGGACAACCATATTTTTTGAAGAGACATGTTGTGTACGATTCTAGACCCCACAATGTTATTATTAATTTGGGTAGACAATTGTATAGGATACCAGAGGTAGCACCACCTACAATTATTTCTTTAATCTTTGCTAAGAAATGCATTAAGGTCATTTCACAGACTGGGAATTTCGTCTTATTTTTGACCCATGCTCACAGTAAGAAGAAGGTCACCTTCACATCTGTGGCCTCTACACAGAGCCTCTCTTTGTAGCAGAAGCAAGTGGACAGGATCATGGAATAGTATAGAGACATCTTATCCTCACCCACCGGGGTACTGACACACCACCAATTCAAGTATCCAATTGATCTAACCCCCAGTGCACCTCTTCCTAATGGACCATACTATCATCGCTCACTGATGGAAAATGATGAAATCAAGTGTTAGATCCAATAGTTTCATCAAAAGGGGCACATCAGACCCAACTCCTCCCCTTGCAGAAGCCTGATTGTACTTGTGCTGAAGAAAGATGGGACCTGGCAGATCTGCATTGATTAAAGAGAATCAAACAAAATCACAGTCAGGAACCAGTACCCAATTCCCAAAATTGATAACCTTCTTGACCAACTCAAGGGGGAAACGTTCTTCAACAATATTTACCTAAAGTCTAGCTACCACTAGGTTCCCATCGAACCAACTAATGTATGGAAGATAACTTTCAAATATAAAGAAGGTCTATTTGAATGGATTTTCATGCCCTTTGGATTAACAAATGAACCAACCACTTTTATGAGGTTGATGGATGATGTATTGAGACCCTTCACCAAATCTTTTTTTGTGGTGTATTTGGATTACATCCTCATCTTCAGTAGAAATTAGGAGGAGCACATGCAACATATTCAACATGTTTTGAGCACTTTGTGATAGCACAAGCTATATGCCAACTTGAAAAAATACTCCTTTGGCATGAACAGGGTCCAATACTTAGGCTACATTGTTGATGAGAATGGGGTACATGTTGATCCAGCTAAGATCTAAGTCATTTGTGTCTGGCCAACCCCGACCATGCTAACTGAGCTTCAGAGCTTCTTAGGACTAGCCAACTTCTATAGACGGTTTGTGTTGCGATTCTCCCATATTGCATGGGCCCTCAACCAAGTGACCAAGGGAGGTGGCAAGGTAAATTTTTCATTAAGGAAGGAACAACAATGATAATTTGATTATATGAAGCATCGCTTGTGCTCAGCTCCAATACTCTCCTTACCTGATCTACAACAACATTTTGAGATTGATATTGATGCATTCGACTATGTTGTAGGCACAGTTCTCACTCAGCATGATCATCCGATAGCATACCATAGTGACACTCTCAGATATTGTCCGAAAATACCCCACCCATGACAAGGAAATGTATTCCATTGTACAATCTTGTCATCAATGGAAACATTACATTATGCAAATGGAGACAATTATCCACACTGATCACAAGTCTCTACAGTTCATACAGACACAAGGGAAGTTGCAGAAATACTTCCATTAGAAGTGGTCCACCTGCCTGCAGTAGTTCCATATCAACATCAAGTATAATAAAGGGAGCCAAAATCATGTAAATTACTGCCTCAGTTGACCTCCTGTGGATGCACTCACCATCCTTCTCCATTCCTATGGACATGAGGCATCTGAGTGGCCCAAAATTTATCAGTAAGATCCAGACTTCACCACCACCTATCAACTCTTGGGTACAGGTGTGAATGTCACCGACTTTCACATTCAAGACATATTGTTATGCCATATTGACCATATCTATGTTCCTACAAGTGAGACTGGAAAGCTAATATAGGAGGCTCATTATAGTCGGATGACATGAAATTTTGGCATGGAGAAAACTGTGGTTTTTCTACATAAACATTTTTATTGGACAAAAATCTCACAGGACATCGAAAAATATATCATATATTTCACTGTCTGTGCCATTTCCAAGCCAACCATCAAGAAGCAAGTCTTATACACCCCTCTTCCTACTACTGATAGGCCTTGGGAATCCATATCGATGGATTACATGTCTAGCCTTCTGAAGTCCACCAAGCAAGGCAATGATTGTGTATTTGTGGTACTTGATCAGTTTTTGAAGATGGCCATCCTCACAACCTGCAAGAAGTGCATCACATCGGCAGATACTACCAAGCTCTTCTTTGAATGAGTGTGGGTCCATTTTTGGATACCACATACCATCATCTTTGATCAGGACAACAGGTTCCTCGACACATTTTGGTCGAGTCTTTAGTTACAGTTGGACACCAAGCTCACTAAATACACTCCTTTCCATCCCCAAACCCACGACCAAATAGAGGTTGTCAACCAGATGATTGTGCACATCATGTGCATGTACAACTCTAAGAATCAACGTACCTGGGATGAGAGTCTTTCCTATGTTCAACATAGCTACAACATGTCTCTCCATAGCTCTACCGACCATAGTCCATTTCAGGTGGGGATGTGATTCCAACCCTTGGATCCCATTGATGTTGTATTACCTCTTGCCACCACATAGGCAGAGTCTTCCCATGTTCAATCTAAGGTCAACAAAGCCACTAGATTCATTGAGCAAATTTAGCACATTCACCAACAGGTCTATGAGATTTTGCATAAGTCCGCTGCTAAGTACAAGCAGCGCAATGATAAACATAGGGTATCACACAAGTTTTAGGTGGGAGACAAGGTTTGGTTACATTTGCAGAAAGAGTGCCTTACAGATCCCCATCGAAAGCTCTTCCCACTTTTTTATGGACCTTACACTATCACCAAGGCTGTGGGTAGCAATATTTTCGAGCTCAACATTCCACCCTTCCTTGGCTTTCACCCAGTGTTCAATGTGGACCTCCTTCAGCCATATTTTCCACCATTATTGGACACCTCAAAGATCAAATAATAGCTGACACCAATAGAGCTCAACCCTGACTGCATGGAACATACATCCATTGATCAAATAGTGGACACACAGATCACGGGAACTAGCCAGTAGAGGATCTATCTTTTCTAGGTTGTCAAGGCAGGGCAGGTCCTACACCAAGGAAAGTGGCTCACCCGGGAAAATATTTAGAAGAAGTTTCCTCACCTAATGGGGGAACTCAATGTAATGGGGACCATTTATTCCTAAGGGGGTAGGATTGATCCAAGTGGATATTGGTGGCCACCCACCATTCCAAATGGGTCCTCTTGACAATTTTTATTTCAACACGTTCTTATGTAATTATTTTTAATTGTGGGTTCTACACTCTCGAGGCTATCTGAATCCCTACACATCTTCCAGGATATTGGTGGCCACCCACCTAATCCAACTGGCTTAGTTTGGAATTTTTCATGTCAGCACATCTTTTTGTACTTTGAGGGTTGTTTTGGGGCCCTAAATAATGTTTTTTTGGCTTGCCATAGTCAAACTATAGATGGAGTCAATGTTTGATGACATAATGTGTATTTCTCGAAAATACTTTTCCAACAGGCTATCATGTGCCTAAAACGGAGGTCGCATGAAAAAGTTATGAACCCGAGAAGTTGAGGTACCAACTTATCCATTGGGGCCCACATAACTTTTGGCGTTTCACTTCCTAGGGTTAGGTTTTTGGATGTCTAGAGTTTTGGAATTCATGAATAATGTTAAAAAGGTCATTGGAGCCTCATTATAATCATTCTACTTAGACAGATTCATGTATAATCCACATCTCTTCTCAGAGATAGCTACCACCATTTGAGCAAGTTGTTTCAGTTCTACAGTTTTATAGTTTCAGCCTATTTCATTTATTCAATAGAAGTTATTTTTCACTGGATATCTATTATTGTTCTCCATGTCTCCGTGTTTTTGTATTCATCCTATTAATCATTTCGTTCTGCTCATAAATCCCGATCATTAGCCTCTTTCTATTTTAGTTGATTCAAGAGCAATTCATTGTTACATTGATCCTAAAATAGTGGATATATTACATTTGGAGAAAAGTAAGCTTGAAAAATCAAGTTTGGTTCAGCTAGCCACTAGAACCAAAAGGAGAATCCATGATATGGTCAAAGGTTGTTCCATAAGTCTTAATGGTGTGAATACTAATTTTGTTCTAAATATTATACCATTGGGGTCTTATGATATTCTAATCATAATGGGTTGGTTGGACAAGCATCATGTTGTCTAAGATTGTCATAGCAAGACATTTACATGTCTTGACGAAGAAGGAAAACATAGCACTGTGAAAGGAGTTCTAAGACCCATCTCTATAAGGGAGATTTCAGCCTTACAACTGAAGAGATGTTTTAGAAAAGGATGTCAATTGTATGAAGCCCATGTGGAGAGACCAGAAAATAAAAAGGGGCCAAGCCTTGAAGAATTTTCGATACTACAAGAATTTGAAGATGTATTCCAAGAAATACTCAGGTTTCCACCAAAAAGGGAGATACATTTCTATATTGATCTAGTTCCAGGAGTTTCCCTAGTATCAAAACACCTTATAGAATGAGTACACCGGAATTAAAAGAATTACAAATGCAGTTGGAAGAATTGTTGAATAAAGGGTACATACTGTTAGGACCACACAATGTACCTTTTTGCCTATACTTTTTTCCACCATTACACTCTTGTTCACTCACATTTAAACTCATATTATCACTTTATCCTATATTTCCAAAGTTATACAACGTCTCTTCTCTTTACTATACATTTAATCTGTTTTGCATATAATTTTACATCACTCTCGTACTTAACCATTGATTAGAAATGTATAAGTGTTGAAACAGTTCAAACTGCAGATTAGCATTTGAGGCTTGTTGCTGAAACAACAACTCACAGAAGTTGTTACACAGTCCATGGTCGACGATGCTGAAACACAGAAGTTGTTACACAGTCCATGGTCGACGATGCTGAAACACAGAAGTTGTTACACAGTCCATGGTCAACGATGCTGAAACACAGAGGAAGTTGTTACACAGTCCATGGTCAACGATGTTGAAACACAGAGGAATTTGTTACACAGTCAATGGCCGACGATGTTGAAACACAGAAGATGCTACACAGTCCATGGTTGACGATGTTGAAACACAGAGGAAGTTGTTACACAGTCCGCGGTCAACAGCAACTCACACAGATTGACTACAACAGCTGCACCGTGAGCCAAGCACCAACCATCGCTGCTTCCTGAGAAGTGTTGAAACAGTTAGAACGCAAATCCCGTGGCTGAAACAGCCTGCGATTTGCGATGCCAAAACAACATACAACAGAAGTAACAAGAAAGAGTTGTTACTCCAACCGTAACAACAACACCTCACTCAGCACTCGTAATAGCATTATGTTGCGGGAGACTAGGATATCCTATTTCGGTTTAGAAAGTAGATTTGACTAAGAATAGGACTCAGATATACATCTGTAATTTTTGATCAATTGTATCGAAGGGATTCCCTCTTTAAATAAGAGGAAATCATCATTCGAGAGGATCTCCAGTTTTTGTTACTAAGAAAGTTTTACAAAGAAGGACATACTTCATTTTCAGATTGTAATATGATACATTGATAGATGAATAAAAGACTGTTTTGAGCATCCTTTTCTAGCCTCTTCGTTCCAGGGGAATCTTGTGAGAAGGGAGGGCCCACCTTATTCACAAGTTTCACCCGTTAGTTTTATAGTGTGTTAGTGTGATCTTTGTTTATGCCTTGATTAATTTATGTCCTGCTGAAACACTACTTTAATGAATTCTGATTTGCTGAAAAACTACTGAACTCTGTCTTGTTAAGAACTCTGTTTTAATGAACGTTACATTGTTTTCATGTAGTTCATGCTTGGGTAACTATTAATCATTTTAGTTAGCAATCTTGTGTGATGAATTTATGAAAGCTTGCTAATAAGAGACTGGCACTGAAGGTTCCTTCTTTGGGAAGGAAATAGGGTCCTGTTCTCTGTTAGAATTAGTTAGCCTTCAATTATTTCCATAAGTGTGCTAATCAGAGACTGGTGTTGAAGGTTCCTGCTTTGGGAAGGAAATAGGGTCATGTTCTCTATTAGAACTAGTTAGCCTTCAATTATTTCCATGTGTGCTAATCAGAGACTGGTGTTGAAGGTTCCTGCTTTGGGAAGGAATTAGGGTCTTGTTCTCTGTTAGGAGATAGATAGCCTTCAGTGTGCATTATTTCAGTTAAGTAATAAGTTCATGAAGTGAGATGATCGGAAACAGGTGCTGAAGATTCCTGCTTTAGGAATAGGGTCTTGTTCTCTGGTTACAAAATAGTTGGTCTTTTTTGTTGCAGTATCTTGTGTTATTTTAATGTAATCCAGGATTCTTCAATTAATCATTTCTTTAAACTTTGAGCTCTGCAATAGGTAGATTGCTTTTCTGTAATTCAAGTTAGAAATTCAGTTCATTCAAGGCAAGTGTGATTAATATAGTTTCCTTTACTACAACTCTAGGTTGCTTTTGAAATTGAGCATATATAGTGTGTGGTTACTTTTGAAATAAACAGACTTCCCTAGGTTGACAAATTATGTAGCACTTGATTATTTAAATTAAATAAGAAATTATAGTGACCAACACATACATCCAAGTGTTTCACCTTGGGGAGCACCAGTACTCTTTGTCAAAAAGAAGGATGGAACCTTGAGGCTGTGTATTGACTTTCAACATTTGAATAAATCCAATGTAAATAACAATTACCCTCTACCCAGAATTGATGACCTCTTTGATCAAATAAGAGGGGGAAAGATGTTTTCAAAGATAGATTTGAGATCAGGATACCATCAGTTAAGAATCAATGAAGAAGACATCCATAAGACAACCTTTAGAACCAGGTATGGGAATTATGAATTTGTAGTGGTTCCATTTGGATTGTCCAATGCACCAGTTGTCTTTATGTTCTTAATGAATGGAATATTCAGAAATTATTTGGATAATTTTGTCATAGTATTCATGGATGACACACTTGTCTATTCTAAGTCAGAGGAAGAGCATGAACATCACCTAAGATTGGTATTGCAAGTGTTGAGGGAAAATCAATTGTATTCCAAGCTTAGTAAGTGTTCTTTTTACCAAGAACATATCCATTACTTGGGACACAATATTTCAGAACAAGGTATAGTAGTGGATCTAGAGAATATTGAAGCCATTAGAGGATGGCCAACACCTAGGAATGTTTAAGAAGTCATATGTTTTATGGGGTTAGCTAGTTACTACAAAATATTTATAGCAGGTTTATCTAAGATTACTCATCCCATCACTTCCTTGCAAAAGAAGGGAATTAAATTTGAATGGACAATAGAGTGTGAAGAGAACATTAATTTGTTGAAAGAATTACTTACTGGTGCTCCTATTTTAAATATTATTGAACCAAATGGAATTTTTTTGGTATGTACAGATGAATGCAAGGAAGGACTTGGTGGAGTCCTCACTCAAATGGACATGTCATTGGTTATGAGTCCAGAAAGATTAAAGAGCATGAGAGGAACTATGCCACACATGACTTGGAACTTTCTTCCATTGTTAACGCTTTACAGATGTGGAGGCATTATCTCATAGGGAAGAGGTTTGAATTAATAACAGGTCATAGTGGTCTGAAATATCTTTTTGAATAGCCAACTTTAAATGCCAAGAAGACAAGATGGTTGTAATTTTTAAGTGGATACAATTTTGACATCAAGCATATCAAAGGAAAATAAAATAAAGTTGTTGATTCAATTAGTAGAAGAGTACATATTATGCATGATACATATGTTAGTATGCATCAGTCATATTTAAAGAGAAGAATTTTAGATGGTGTTGTCACAGATCAAGATTACTTATAGGTAAAGGAAATATTACAACAAGAAAATGTACAACAAAAAATTAAAGAATATGAGATGAAGGAAGATGGATTACTTATGCATAAAAATAGAATTTGTGTTCCTAGATCCAAAGAACTTGGGAATTTGGTATTAAAATAAATTAATAATGTTCCATATGTTGGACATCCTAGTTACCAGAAAACAATTGCAGCAGTAAGAAGCCAATTCTTTTGTCTAGGAATGAAAAAGGATGTTCTTGATTACATTTCTAGATGTATGGAATGTCAGAGAGTGAAGGTCGAGCATAGGAACCCAATGGGTTTTCTACAACCATTACCAATTCTAGATAAGAAATGGGAAGTGTTAACCATTGATTTTATAACGGAATTTCCTAGAAAAACAAGACAACATGATTCAATCATGGTAGTGGTTGATAAATTGATAAAGGTTGCTCATTTGTTTCCTGTAAAAACGACTCATACAACAAATAATATTGCATAAATTTGAATGATGTAGATTTCTAGGTTACATGGGATACCTAAGGCAATTGTCTCAGACAGAGATATAAGTTTTATTTCAAATTTCTAGAGCGGATTGTTTAAAGGATTTGGTACAAATATGAACTTTATCACAACATACCATCCAAAATTAGATGGGAAGATAGAGAGAGTCAACCAAGTAATTAAAGACATGTTGAGAATGTATGTGATGGATAAGCCATCTAAGTGGGAAGATTACTTGCACTTGGTTGATTTTTCCTATAATAACAGGTATCAAGATTCATTGAAAATAAACCCATTTGAAGCTTTGTATGGTAGGAAATGCAATATTCCAGTGAGTTGGGACAACCCAACAGATAGAGTGGTACTTGGGCCAGAATTTCTCAAGGATATGAAAGACCAGATGGTTAGAATTAAGTAGAATTTAAAGGAAGCTCAAGATAGACAGAAAATTTATGCAGATGAGAATAGGACAACTAGAAACTTTAAAGTGGGGGAGCATGTGATTTTAAAAGTGAATCCCAAGAAGAGCTCTTTCAAGTTGGCTAGTTGTACAAAGCTAGCAGCCAGATCCTGTGGTCCATTTGAGATATTGGACAGAATAGGGCCAGTTGTATACATGCTTGAATTACCTTCTTCCATGAATGTGCATGATGTATTTCATGTCTCTTTGATAAAAAAATATGTACATGATCCTAACCATGCTATTGATTTGCATCTGATTCAGGTAGAGATAGAGGGAGACTTTCAGGTCTAGCCAATGCCAATATTGGATAGAAAATTCAAACTTCTTTGGAATCGAGTTATAGAGTTGGTCAAATTCTAGTGGACCTGCTATAGTCCTGAAAATGATACTTGGGAGCATGAAGATGCCATGCAGGCAAAGTAACCACAACTTTTTGAATAAATTTTGAAATTTTGTTTTATGTTTTGTATATGCACCGAGGAAAGTTCCAAAATAAGGGGGGAGGGGTCAGATGCAGAGGACAAAGGAATGGTTCCAGGGGGAGCATGAGGGATATGATTTCAATATTGCATCAGAGTGTTGACATCAATGCCAAAGGGGGAGATTGTTGATTAAGGTTGGTTTTCATTGATGTCAACCCTTAAAGAAAGCCCCGCAACACAAAGGTTTGGGTAATGGACCCAATATTGTTTGATGTAAAGATGACTCATTATTGTCTCTTCATGGTTGATAAGAATTAAATATGGATGAAATCCAAAGTGGTCCCCTTATGGTGGAATCCCTCATGGGAAGACGCTTTGCAGAGTAAGAGAACCCATGCTTAATTATGGAATAATGAGTTGAAGGACAATGAATTTGTCAGGGAAACTATCCTAGATATATAGTGCTTGTCATGTCGTTTTCGGTGGTATGTGGAACATCACATAACTCCTCATGGTTAGAGAGTTCTAACCATATGAAGTTGGAGAACCCCTCATAAGTCTTATAGAAGCCCCTAAGGGTCAAAGTGATTTGCAAAAGAAATTATTTTAAATAAAGAAGCCCTAAAATAAGGAAAGTGTAAGGCTACATGAAAGTATAAATAAGAGGCAAAGCTCACTCATTAAAGACACACTTGTGCATTTTGTATATCTATTTTATTGTGTAAATATTCTTGTAAATACTTGTGGATACATCTGAAGTGGAGAATGTCTGAGGTAGCACGAAGGGTTGATGGCGAAATTCTCATATTTACATAAAAACCCATTTTCTGAGGCATATGTGGGTTGTCTATGTATAGGGTGCATACAATATGTGGGTTGTTTGTGTATAGGCAGCCTATGTACGCGAGTTTTTTGTGTATAGGGTGAGTACATGTTGATAAATCCATGAAACTTGAGAAGATGAAGGTGCAAAGGTTCTAGATTCTGAGATCAAGCTCCCAGGAAGCTCTAGAGTGCTCAGATACATCAGATCCATCCATTGGTTCAAAAGGTATGTCTTATTTCTATGAATAGTTGGATTTTGATGTATGCATGAGCAATGGCAATGGAGATTTGAGGATTCTTCCTAGAGAGACTAGTGGCTACATGGGATATTTTGTATAATTCATATCTACAGAAATACAGTGATGGTATATTTATCATTGATACTTCTTGTTGAGGCACATCTTGTATTTCTTGGCATATAGATAAGAGTTTTTATGGTACATGGTTGAGATCTTGTATTTATTGATGTATTGAGAAATTGAATATCAAAAAGGGGTTGATGACTAAGATCATGTGAGGGATATTATACTTGTTCATGATTACACATACCTATATGGCACATGACTAGAGAGAGACATACTTTCCTTGAGTAGAGGTTATGTATGAGTATGAATGCACAGGGTACAGTTACAGTCTGGATACAGTGACAGGTTATAGATCTATGTGAAAGAAGTTACAGAGGGTCAAAAGTTTTCAAGTGAAAGGAAAACCTAGTTTCAGAAGGCATACACATGCTGCATAATAGATAGGGCATGTACATACATTATCTGCATCACTACAGGTCACGTATCTATTGTATTTTTGTAGATACATGTTCAGTTCAGGTATGATTTGATTATAGGGCAGTTGTACAGATTGGATATAGGGAAGTGGTACAGGTTGATACAGTTGTACAATAGTATATCTCACAGTGACAGCTTGACAGTGGTTCCATCATTCTACTTCTACTTCAGGGTGGTTGGATGGGGCAAGGATAGGTGGTTGTAGCCGGAGAACATAGGGGGTTGTAGCCTCCTTCTGGTTGTAGCCAGAGAATTGGGGAGTTGAAGATTCCCTCAAGTTGTAGCCTGAGAAACCAGGGGGTTTGAGCCTCCTTCCAGGTGCAGTTGGAAAATAAAGGAAGTTGGTGCTTCAAATGAATGTAATTCTTCAAGACATATAAGAAAAAAGATTTTGTGGTTTTCTCTCAATTTGGGTTTCCA
>ML815567.1:55346-77641 GCA_009831015.1 Picea engelmannii
AATCCCTGTGTTCAAGCACCCACTTGAACCTTTGAGGACACCAGTCCTCCCTAGCACCTCCCAACCACCCTGAATAATAAATTATTTTTTACTGAAACTTATTACAGTGATATAACATTATTCAATGGCTTACTAGCCCGATTGTTGTTCTATTACGCTGCTCTGCCCTGTCTTCATCAATGTCTTTTGCATGCCTAACTTGCGTTGTATGTTCTTCTGCTTTTTATGATTTGTGCACCATCTCCATTCACTGCAAAGTTCCTCTTCTGTTCAATTCAGTTGCTGCACTCTCCTCCTTCTTCACGCATGAATCACCTTCAACAACAACAACCACAACAACTCCAATAGCAATAGCAACACCATATCTTCTCTGTACCCTGTACTTATAGATTTTGTGCACCTTGTGCATGCAATGTGTGCAATACCTCTGCATACTCACATTGCATCAATATCCTCCACCTATCGAGTGATATGCCTGATCATCACAACTCTTCAGCTTCTCTGGTGGCTCCCACCACGCGTCCAACATCACTGGGTGTTCTGCTGATATTCCTCAACCTCTCTGGTAGATGAGACTCCTCGTCTTCTCTGGCACAGTCAAGCTTATGCCTTTTGTTTTAGTTACAGACTTCAACGCTCATCTATTTGTCAATAGCCTCCACGAATAGTCTTTTTTCTACTGGTTGATCCCTTGAGACTCTTCACCTCCTCTGTCAATCACCTCGAAGTGTCTTCGAGTCCTTTGGTAGAAATCATCACTAGTTTCTGGTAGTTTCACTATGTTGTGTAACAGTAGCCCTCCGATTATGCTCAAATTCACCTGCACTGTTGGATGAACTTTGAAGAGTATTGTTGTTATTTACCCATTTTGCACTTTCCCAATTCGAAGATTCTGCAATGAGACATCTTGAGTCTCCATGTCACGAGCTCCGAAAAGGAGCTTGGCTACTCTAGCTCCCTCCTCTATATGACCACAGGTGGTGACCTCTAGTTACACTGACAATTCACCTTTTCGGTATTTCAGAATTCGTATGATCTAGTGTCTCGACACTCCCATACACGATCCCCAAAATTCCGAGGTGGAGATTATCTTAACTAGGTCCTTCCTCCACGTCACCACATGCGGTGACCACAGGCTGCGCTAAAAGGTGATGTGAACTTATGATCTTCATCGACCCTGATCGACGGTCCACTATCTCGATGAATCAACGGTCTAGATCTCATCATGAATTTGCATCTCATTGTTCCTTAGATGGAGATTCTCGTCACTCCAAGTCGCGATAGGAGGGACTCCGAGATGGAGATTTTCTGTGCTATATCCTTCCTTTATATGACCATGGCCATGACCAAGTGCTTGTTCATAACGTGCTTTTCACGATTTCGCATTTCGCCTTTTTGTTAATTCCGTTGTGAAGTTTCTCGACTTTCCAAGTTGCGATCCCCGAAATGATGAAAAGGAGCTTGTCTCCACGTACTCTTCTCTTCAGTTCTTCGATGGTGTGACCACCGGCTGAGACCACAGGCCTAAATTATTTCGTAATTTCTCATTTCGACAATTCAGGACTCCTGTGGTTATGTTTCTTGCCTCTCTAAGTCACAATTCGCGAAACTCCGAAATGGACTGAGATCAACAGTCTAGATCAGACCTTGATTGCATGGATGCGATTAAATCGCGATTTTTCAATTCTTGTTGCATTGTTTCTTTTCCCTCTCCATGTCATGATTCGTGAAACTCCGATATGGAGTTGGATCAACGATCCAGATCTGATCTTGATTCAATGGCTGCGATTAAGTCGTGATTTTGCATATCACGAAATCGAGATTTTTGTGGATGATATTACTTGACATCTCCAACTCTCGATCCCCGAAAATCTAACATGGACTGGAATCAACAGTCCAGATTAAACCTTAATCTGACAGCTGAGATTAAATCGCGATTTCAGATATCGCGATTTTGAGAGGTTAGGGAACATCATTCCTTTGACTCTCCAGTCAGCGAACTGACGATCTATCCCCATGTGTCCTACATGAAGATGGACGGTCCTCCTTTTGGGATTTTGTGAGCACTTTACTTCTTTCACTTTAATGAACATGCAGGTTCTCCTTGATCCAACGATGGTTGGATCTTACGCTCAAATCTGACACCTCCATATCTGCGCACTCCTCTTGTCTACATTGAGATCCGACGGTCATCGAGAATTCAGGATGGGATCCAATGATCATCGACGCTTCTCCTCCAAGCTTACATATCCTCCTTACTTGGAAGAATTTCTAAGTGTCAAAGGCCTCAACCTTTGATCCACCTATGATCCTAAGTACGCTATCTCCCTTGAGCTTTAGCCATGACTTAACCTCATCCCTGGTGCACACCTACGTACTACATTCGACTCTGCGCTAATTCCTCCTGAGATTACGTTGTTCCTGTTTTTCCATCGATGCACACTCTGATCCTGCCATCAATGACAAGTGCATAATTCCTATAAAGCATGCCAACCATCCTCTGTAGCGTCTTCCCAAACTGCTTATGATGCCCGTCTGTTACATTCTTCCTATACTCATGCCATCTTCACTGTTTTACTTGCCATCAATGACAATCATATGCTACCTATTAAACATTTGCCAACAGGAAGATGAAGATATCACAGCCTACTTCTTACGAGTCGATGAAACAATGAATGCAATCATAGGATTGGGAGAAGAAATCAAACAATCTATAATTGTTCAAAAGGTACTAATATCTCTTCCTATGAGATCCAACCCTAAGATATCAGCACTAGTAGAAAGATTGGATCTAAACTCAATAAGCATGGATGAACTGCATGGAATCTTCACAGCATATGAGATGAGAACTGAATAGGAAAATCCATATGTAAAAGAATCATCCTTCAAATCATCCAAAATATCAAAGTAAAATAAAAAGGAACACGAAGAATATAGCAGCAACAACGACATCTCGAAAGATGATGAAGAAGTGGCCAACTTCGTCAAAAGACTGAACAAGGGAACCAATGGTAGGTATAAAGGTAAGATTCCTTTAATTTGGTTTAATTGTGATGATATTGGTCATTTTTCTAACAAATTTCCTCATAAGAAAAAGTGAAATGATGAAGGTTACTCAAAAGGAAAACACACATATAAAGGAAAAATAAATACAAAGAAAGATTTCAAGAAAATCTTATGCATCAAAGAAGACATCTCATCATCAAATGAAGATGAAGTCAGTGAAAGTGAGACAGGAAGAGTTCTATTCATGGTAGTAAAAGAATCTGACAAAGAAGACTTCGAAGAAGGATATGAAGAATATGAAGAAGAATTCAAAGAAGAAATTGAAGAGGCGGAAGTTGACTTTCGAGAAGAATTAATGTGTGCCATAGAAGTTATCAGAAGAGAAAAGAAGAAGAACAATAAACTACAAGCAAAATTAGACAAAAAGGAAGACACTCAAGAACTAGAAAAAATGATCACAAAGTTAAAAGTTCAAATAGAAGAAGATAAACTAATTGAAGAAGAACTCAAAGAACAGCTAGAAGAAAAGGACATGATCATCAGAAACTTGGAAGCAGAGATTGTCACATTAAGAAAGGATATTCAAAATAAAAATATGCAAAATAGCTCAAAAGTTTTGGATGACATTATCAGTAGTCAAAAATCTCATATTGACAAGTCTGGACTTGGATACAATCAAAAAGAAAAGGGATCAAGCTGAAAAACAACAGAGAAGGAAACAAATCCAAAAAGATATGTAGAAACAATCAAAGGGGACAGGAAGATATACAAGGAAGATTACAGGGACACTCCTCCACCGAGAAGATTCAGATTTCATAATCAACAACATATAGATAGACCTCAAGAAGAAGAAGGATTCTTAAGAGAACCTCCTTTCAGAAGATCTTCAACTCCCGAGTATCAAACTACATTTTTTGGTTTATGTTATGAATGTAATAATTTTGGACATAAAGTTGTAAATTGCAGAGCTAACAATAGGAACAATAACAACTTTGAGAGTCATAGACAAAGGGGTTATTCAAGAAGACCTAGTGAAACACAAAGAAGAATTTACAATAGGTTTGAATCCTTGAGAACTGAAGTGGAATGTTACAAATGTAACAACTTTGGACACATGGCCAAAGATTGTAGAATGAAAGTCCCTCCTAAAGAACCTCAATGGAATAAAAACAGTGACAGAAAAGAACGTCAGAAAATGACATGGATAAGAAAGCAAGATCAGTATAGAAATGAAGAATGCACAATCACTCTACAAGATAAGCAGAAGAAACACGGTTGGTATGTTGACAGTGAGTGTTCAAAACACATTAAAGGTGATAGAGGCAAATTTCTTACATTGGGAAAGGAAAGAAATGGACCAGTCTCCTTCGGAAATGATAATTCAACCAAAATCATTGGAGAAGGCACGGTCCGAATTGGGAACAAGAATGAAAAGGCACAAATTGTTCTACTGGTAGAATATATGAAACATAATATTCTAAGTGTGAGTCAAATGTGTGACCATGGTCATAAATTTACTTTCAATTCACAAAAGTGTGAGATAAGAAGAGAAGGTTCAGGGAAATTGGTCAGTACAACTGCAAGAACTTCAAACAACATATATGTGTTAAGTGAAATTGGAAATAAAAAGTGTTGTCTAGGAAAGGAAGATGAAAGTTGGCTATGGCATAGAAGAATGGGTCACATTCACTTTGATAACCTTGTCAAAGTAAGAAAAAGAGAAGCAGTCAGAGAAATTCCCCAAATCACGAAACCAGCAAACACTTTATGCAAGCATTGTCAACAAGGAAAGAAAACAAAGACCAAGTTCAAATCAAAGGAATATTCAACAACAAGACCACTGGAAATTGTGCATACTGATCTAGTTAGACCAACTACAACAAAGGGCTTAAAAGGTGAGAGATACTTTATGTTATTAGTTGATGATTATACAAGAAAGACTGCAGTTTGCTTTCTCAAGAACAAGTCAAAATATTTTGAAAACTTCAAGATCTACAAGGAAATGGTTGAAAATGAGATGGATTCAAGAATCAAATGCTCGAGATATGATAATGGAGGAGAGTTCACTTCAAAGGAATTTATGGACTACTTTGGCAATCATGGAATAAAAAGGCAATTATTTGTTGCTAGGACACCTCAACAGAATGGAGTTGTTGAAAGAAAGAACATGACAGATATATTTTGGACACAGGACAGGACAGGAATGGATTCCAAATTGATAGATATATTTTGGACACAGACAGTGCATACAACAGTTCACATTCAAAACAAAGTAATGCTCAAAAACAACACTGATAAAACCCCCTACGAGCTATGGAAAGTAAGACCAACAAATGTGAAGCACTTCAGAGTTTTTGAAAGAAAATGCTACATAAAAAGAGAAGATGGCATAATGGGAAAGTTTGACTCTTATGTGGACAAAGGAATACTTGTTGGTTACTGAAGTACAAGGAAAGCATACAATTGTTACAATCTAAGATTAAACAAAGTTGTGGAAAACATCAACGTAACAATTGATGAAATAGGTAGACCAAAATCAAAGGAAGAAGAAAACAAATCAATGGAACAACTTTTCGAAGAAGAAGATGAAAAATCAATAGAAGAAGAATATCAAGAGAATCTGACAGAAGCAAAAGAGCAATTTCAGCAAGTGTCTCCAAAGACACCCAGTAAACGAGTACAGAAGAATCAACCTTCATATCAAATTATTGGGAACGAAGATGCAGGAGTTGAGACTAGAAGAAAAATATGTTCATGAGAACAAACACACCGGGCACTCTTATCTATAATTGAACCAAACTATTTTGAAGAAGCCAGCAAGGATGAATTTTGATATAAGCCCATGGATGATGAATTGGATCAAATAGAGAAAAATGACACTTGGGAATTGGTTCCAAGACCACAAAATAAGAATGTGATCGGCACAAAATGGGTTTTCAGGAATAAATTGAATGAAGATGGATAGGTTACAAGGAACAAAGATAGATTTGTATGTAAAGGATATGCACAGATTGAAGGAATCGACTTTTAAGAGACATTTTCCCCAGTTTCCATAATGGAAGCAATTCGTTTTCTTTTAGCTTATGCATGCTCTAAAAATGTTAAAGTATATCAGATGGACATAAAATCATCTTTTCTGAATGGGGAACTTGAAGAAGAAGTCTACATTGAACAACCAGAAGGATTTCAGTTGTCAGAGAACATAGATTATGTGTGTAAATTAAAGAAGGCCCTATATGGTCTAAAACAGGCTCCTAGATCATGGTACTCTAGACTGGATAAGTATATGTAGCAGGCAGGGTTTAGAAAAGGAAGTACAGACAACAACCTCTACATCAAGGTAAGTCAAGATAATATTTTAATAATTGAAGTTTATGTTGATGATATTATTTTTGGTAGTGATGATGACAGGTCAAGCCAGAAACTTGCAAAAGATATGAAAAATGAATTTGAAATGTCGTTACTTGGAGAACTATCCTTCTTTCTGGGAATTCAGATACATCAAAGCAACCAAGGAATTTTTATTTCTCAAACCAAGTATATCAGATAAATGCTAAAGAAGTTTGGAATGAAAGATTGAAAACCAGTTATCACTCCCATGAAAACCAGTTGCAAGTTGAGCAAAGATGATGATTCGAATTCTACAGATCAGAGGCAATATAGGTCAATGATTGGAAGCCTACTATATGTGACAACATCCAGACCAGATGTAATGTAGGCAGTTGGACAAGTGACACAATTTCAAGCAACACCAAAGGAATCACTTGTATTAGTAGTGAAGAGGATTTTCAGATATCTCAAAGGAACATAAGAGTTTGGATTATGGTATCCAAAAGGAAAGGATCTATCACTTATTGCTTACATAGATGCAGATTGGGCAGGTTTTGTTGATGACCGATGAAGCACCAGTGGAGCATCGTTCTACTTGGGTGACTGTTTAGTATCATGTCTAAGCAAGAAACAATCATCAATATCTTTATCTACAACCAAGGCAGAGTATATTGCAGCAACATCATGTTGTACACAGATTCTTTGGATGAAACAAACTTTGACAAATATACAGGTTGAGTATGATGAGCCCATTCCTATCTATTGTGATAATACAAGTGCTATCAGTATCTCAAAAAACCCGGCGATGCACTCCAAGACGAAGCACATTCCAATCAAGTATCATTTTCTATGGGAGCAGGTTGCAGAAAAGAATACCAGAGTTGAGTATGTGGGAACAAAAGAACAAGTGGAAGATATCTTTACAAAACCACTTCCACGGGAAGCCTTTGAATATCTTCGCCAAAGACTTGGAGTTATTTCTACTCCAAAATGAATGCTTTTTGAATTCTTATCTTATATGTCTTAGATTTACACGAGGAATCACCTTAAGAGGACAATTCAGTCAAGGGGAGAAGCCCCGGATGGAAATATACATTTTCCATTGATGAAAAAGGGGGAGAGTTTTATCATATTCATAGGACAGAGGCATGGTTCTAGGGGGAGCATATTTATCATATGTAGAGGACAGAGGCATGGTTCCAGGGGGAGTGGATTTATCAGATGCAGAGGACAGAGGCATGGTTCTAGAGGGAGCAGATTTATCAGATACAGAGGACTGAGGCATGGTTCTATGGGGAGCATGAGTGATATGATTTCAGTATCACATTAGAGTGTTTCCATCAATGTTAAAGGGGGATATTTTTTATTAAGGTTGGTTGTCATTGATGTCAACCCTTGAAGAAAGCATTGCAACACAAAGGTTTGGGTAATGGACACAAGATTTTTTTATGTAAATATGACTCATTATTGTCACATCATGGTTGATAAGAAGTAAATATGGATGAAATCCAAAGTGGTCTCCTTATGGTGAAATCCCTCATGGGAAGACGCTTTGCGGAGAAAGAGAACCCATGCTGAATTCTGGAATAATGAGTTGAAGTACAGTGAATTTGTCAGGGAAACTATCCTAGATAGATAGTGCTTGTCATGTCATTTCTGGTGGTATGTGGAACATAACATAACTCCTCATGGTTAGAGATTTCTAACCATACGAATTTGGAGAACCCTTAATAAGTCTTATAGAAGCCCCCAAGGGTCAAAGTTATTTGCAAAAGAAATTATTTTAAATAAAGAAGACCTAAAATAAGGAAAGTGTAAGGCTACATGAAGATATAAATAAGAGGCAAAGCTCACTCATTAAACACACACTTGTACATTTTGTATGTCTATTTTCTTGTGTAAAGCTTCTTGTAAATACTTGTGGATACATCTGAAGTGGCGAATGCCTGAGGTAGCACGAAGGGTTCATGGTGAAATTCTCGGATTTACAGAAAACACCATTTTCTGAGCCATACATGGGTTGTTTGTGTATAGGGTGCGTACAGTACGTGGTTTGTCTGTGTATAGGGTGCGTACAATACATGGGTTGTCTATGTATAGGGAGCGTATTTACACGGGTTGGTTGCGTATAGGGTGATTACATGTTGATAAATCCATGAAACTTGAGAAGATGAAGGTGCAGAGGTTCTTGATTCTGGGATCAAGCTCCCAGGAAGGTCTAGAGTGCTCAGATACATCAGATCCATCCATTGGTTCAAAAGGTATGTCTTATTTGTATGAATAGTTAGATTTTGATGTATGCATGAGGAATGGCAATGGAGATTTGAGGATTCTCCCTAGAGAGACTAGTGGCTACATGGGATCTTCTGTATAAGTCATATCTACAGAAATACAGTGCCAGTATATTTATCATTGACACTTCTTGTTGAGGCACATCTTGTATTTCTTGGCATATGGCTAAGAGTTTTTATGGTACATGGTTGAGATCTTGTATTTATTGTTGTATTGAGAAATTGAATATCAGAAAGGGGTTGATGACTAAGATCATGTGAGAGATATTATACTTGGTCGTGATTACACATACCTATATGGAACATGACTAGAGAGATACATACTTTCCTTGAGTAGAGGTTATGTATGAGGATGCATGCACAGGGTACAGTTACAGTCTGGGTACAGTTACAGTCTGGATACAGTGACAGGTTACACATCTTTTTGAAAGAAGTAACAGAGGGTCAAAAGTTTTCAAGTGAAAGGAAACCCTAGTTTTAGAATCATACATGGGATTCATAACAAACAGGGTGCGTACATATGCGGGCTACATCACTACAAGTACCGTATCTGTTGTATTTTTGTAGATACATGTTCAGTTCAGGTATGATTTGATTACAGGGCAGTTGTATAGATTGGATATAGGGCAGTGGTATAGGTTGATATAGTTGTACAACAGTATATCTCACAGTGACAGGTTGACAGTGGTTCCATCATTCTACTTCTACTTCAGGGAAGTTGGACGACGAAATGATAGGTGGTTGTATCCACCTTCCGGTTGTAGCCGAAGAACATAGGGGGTTGTAGCCTCCTTCTGGTTGTAGCCAGAGAATTGGGGAGTTGGAATTCCCTTAGGTTGTAGCCTGAGAAACTAGGGGGTTGGAGCCTCCTTCCAGTTGCAGCTGGAAAACAAAGGAATTTGGTGCTTCCAATGAATGTAATTCTTCAAGACATATAAGAAAAAGCATTCTATGGTTTTCTCTCGATTTGGGTTTCCATGTAAAACACTGGTGTACTGTGTATGTGTGTGATTGTTTATTTCTTATTGCTCATTATTGGGTAATAATTCTACATTGATATAACATTTGAAGAAAAAGGATTATAATTATGCTATTACTAATTCATCCCCCCCCTCTCAGTAATCCAACAATTGGTATCAGAGAAGGTTCCTTCAGAAATTAGTTTAACCACTGAAAAGTAGATCATGGAGAGTACCAACTCGTATAAAAATGGAATACCATAGTTTGATGGACAAAAGTATGCTTTTTGGAGCATAATGATGAAGACATATATATAGGCACATGGATTTCAAGTTTGGCAATCAACTGTAGATGGATACATAGAACCAGTAGTTCCACCAACAAATGACAAAGTAGTGAAACGCGGTGACAATAATTCCAAAGCTAAAAATGCACTTTTGAATGGTCTCAGTGATACGGTATTCACCAAAGTTTCACATTGTAAATCTTCTAAAGAGAATTGGGACAAGCTTCGAAATATTTATGAAGGAGATTCAAAATTCAAACCAACAAAGCTTCAAACTTACAGAGGTCAATTCGAACAACTAAAAATGAAGGAAGATGAAGATATCGTAGCCTACTTCTTACGAGTTGATGAAACAATGAATGCAATAAAAGGATTGGGAGAAGAAATCAAAGAATCTGTAATTGTTCAAAAGGTACTAATATCTCTTCCTATGAGATTCAACCCTAATATATCATCACTAGAAGAAAGATCGGATCTAAACTCAATAAGCATGGATGAACTGCATGGAATCTTCACAGCATATGAGATGAGAACTGGATAGGAAAGTCCAGATGTAAAAGAATCATCCTTCAAATCATCCAAAAGATCAAAGAAAAATAAAAAGGAACAAGAAGAATATAGTAGCGACAGCGACATCTCAAAAGATGATGAAGAAGTGGCCAACTTTGTCAAAAGACTGAACAAGGGAACCAATGGTAGGTATAGAGGTAAGATTCCTTTAATTTGTTTTAATTATGTTGGTATTGGTCATTTTTCTAACAAATGTCCGCATAAGAAAAAGATAAATGATGAAGGTTACTCAAAAATAAAACACACATATAAAGGAAAAATAACTACAAAGAAAGATTTCAAGAAAAGATTATGCATCAAAGAAGACATCTCATCATAAAATGAAGATGAAGTCAGTGAAAGTAAAACAGAAAGAGTTCTATTCATGGCAGTAAAATAATCTGACAAAGAAGACTTCGAAGAAGAATATGAAGAAGTCGAAGAAGAAGTCGAAGAAGAAATTGAAGAGGCAGAAGTTGACTTTCGAGAAGAATTAATGTGTGCCATAGAAGTTATCAAAAGAGAAAAGAAGAAGAACAAGAAACTCCAAGTAGAACTAGACCAAAAAGAAGACACTCAAGAACTAGAAAAAATGATCACAAAGTTGAAAGTTCAAATAGAAGAAGATAAAATAATTGAAGAAGCACTTAAAGAACAGCTAGAAGAAAAGGACATGATCATTGAAAACTTGGAAGCAGAGATTGTCACATTAAGAAAGGATATTCAAAATAAAAATATGCAGAATAGCTCAAAAGTTTTGGATGACATTATCAGTTGTCAAAAATCTCATCTTGACAAGTCTGGACTTGGATACAATCAAACAGAAAAGGGATCAAGCTCCAAAACAACAAAGAAAGAAAGAAGTCCAAAAAGCTATGCAGAAACAATCAAAGGGGACATGAAGATATACAAGGAAGATTACAGGGACACTCCTCCACCGAGAAGATTCAGATTTCAGAATCAACAACAAACAGATAGACCTCAAGAAGAAGAAGGATTCATAAGAGCACGTCCTTTCAGAAGATCTTCAACTCCCAGGTATCAAACTATATTTTTTGGTTTATGTTATGAATGTAATAATTTTGGACATAAAGTTGTAAACTGCAGAGCTAACAATAGGAACAATAACAACTTTGAGAGTCATACACAAAGGGGTTATTCAAGAAGACCTAGTGAAACACAAAGAAGAATTTACAATAGGTTTGAATCCTTGAGAACTGAAGTGGAATGTTACAAATGTAACAACTTTGGACACATGGCCAAAGATTGCAGAATGAAAGTCCCTCCTAAAGAACCTCAATGGAATAACAACATTCACAGAAAAGAACCTCAGAAAATGACATGGATAAGAAAGAAAGATCAGTATAGAAATGAAGAATGTAGAAGTTGAGATTAGAAGAAAAATACGTTCACTAGAACAAACACACCTGGCACTCTTGTCTACAATTGAACCAAACTGTTTTGAAGAAGCCAACAAGGATGGATTTTGGAATAAGCCCATGGATGAAGAATTGGATCAAATAGAGAAAAATGACACTTGGAAATTGGTTCCAAGACCACAGAATAAGAATATGATCAGCACAAAATGGGTTTTCAGGAATAAATTGAATGAATATCGCAGGTTACAAGGAACAAAGATAGATTGGTATGTAAAGGATATGCACATATTGAAGGAATCGACTTTAAAGGGACATTTTCCCTAGTTTCCAGAATGGAAGCAATCTGTTTTCTTTTAGCTTATGCATGCTCTAAAAATGTTAAATTATATCAAATGGATGTGAAATCATCTTTTCTAAATGGGGAACTTGAAGAAGAAGTCTACATTGAACAACCAGAAGGATTTCAGTTGTCAGAGAACACATATTATGTGTGTAAATTAAAGAAGGCCCTGTATGGTCTAAAACAGGCTCCTAGAGCATGGTACTCTAGACTGGATAAGTATCTGTAGCAGGCAGGTTTCAGAAAAGGAAGTGTAGACAACAACCTATACATCAAGGGAAGTCAAGGTAATATTTTATTAATTGAAGTTTATGTTGATGATATTATTTTTGGTAGTGATTATGACAGGTTAAGCCAGAAATTTGCAAAAGATATGCAAAACGAATTTGAAATGTCATTACTTGGAGAACTATCCTTCTTTCTGGGACTTCAGATACGTCAAGGTAACCAAGGAATTTTTATTTCTCAAACCAAGTATATCAGTAAAATGCTAAAGAAGTTTGGAATGGAATATTGCAAATCAGTTATCACTCCCATGAAAACCAGTTGCAAGTTGAGCAAAGATGATGACTCGAAGTCTACAGATCAGAGGCAATATAGGTCAATGATTGGCATCCTACTATATGTGAAAACATCCAAACCAGATCTAATGTAGGTAGTTGGAAAAGTGGCACGATTTCAAGAAGCACCAAAGGAATCACATGTATTAGCAGTGAACAATATTTTCAGATATCTCAAAGGAACAGAAGAGTTTGGATTATGGTATCCAAAAGGAAAGGATCTATCACTTATTTCCTACACAGATGCATATTGGGCAGGTTGTATTGATGACTGACGCAACACCAGTGGAGCAGCGTTCTACTTGGGTGAGTGTTTAGTATCATGGCTAAGCAAGAAACAATCATTAGTATCTTTATCTACAACCAAGGCAGAGTATATTGCAGCAACATCATGTTGTACACAGGTTCTTTGGATGAAAACAACTTTGACAGATATACAGGTTGAGTATGATGAGCCCATTCCTATCTATTGTGATAATACAAGTGCCATCAATATCTCAAAAAACCCGGTGATGCACTCCAAGACGAAACACATTCCAATCAAGTATCATTTTCTACGGGTGCAGGTTGCAAAAAAGAATATCAGAGTTGAGTATGTGGTCACAAAAGAACAAGTGGCAGATATCTTTACAAAACCACTTCCACGGGAAGCCTTTGAATATCTTCGCCAAATACTTGGAGTTATTTCTACTCCAAAATGAATGCTTTTTGAATGCTTATCTTATATGTCTTAGATTTACACGACGAATCACCTTAAGAGGACAGTTCAGTCAAGGGGAGAAACCCTGGATGGAAAGATACCTTTTCCATTACTGAAAAAGGGGGAGAGTTTTATTATATGCATAGGACAGAGGCATGGTTCTAGGGGGAGAAGATTTATCATATGTAGAAGATAGAGGCATGGTTCCAGGGGGAGCAGATTTATTAGATGCAGAGGACAAAGGCATGGTTCTAGGGGGAGAAGATTTATCAGATGTAGAGGACTGAGGCATGGTTCCAGGGGGAGCATGAGTGATATGATGTCAGTATCACATCAGAGTGTTTCCATCAATGCCAAAGGGGGAGATTTTTTATTAAGGTTGGTTGTCATTGATGTCAACCCTTGAAGAAAGCCTTGCAACACAAAGGTTTGGTTAATGGACCCAATATTTTTTGATGTAAATATGACTCATTATTGTCTTGTCATGGTTGATAAGAAGTAAATATGGATGAAATCCAAAGTGGTCCCTTTATGGTGAAAGCCCTCACAGGAAGACGCTTTGCAGAGTAAGAGAACCCATGATTAATTCTGGAATAATGAGTTGAAGTATAGTGAATTTGTCAGGGAACTTATCCTAGATAGATAGTGCTTGTCATGCCATTTCCGGTGGTATGTGGAACATCACATAACTCCTCATGGTTAGAGAGTTCTGACCATACGAAGTTGGAGAACCCCTAATAAGTCTTATAGAAGCCCCTAAGGGTCAAAGTTCTTTGCAAAAGAAATTATTTTAAATAAATAAGACCTAAAATAAGGAAAGTGTAAGGCTACATGAAGATATAAATAAGAGGAAAATCTCACTCATTAAAAACACACTTGTACATTTTGTATATCTATTTTCTTGTGTAAAGCTTGTAAATACTTGTGGATACATCTGAAGTGGTGAACGTCTAAGGTAGCATGAAGGGTTGACAACAAAATTCTCGAATTTACAGAAAACGCCATTTTCTGAGGCATACACGGGATGTTTGTGTATAGGGTGTGTATAATACGTGGCATGTCTGTGTATAGGGTGCATACAGTACATGGGTTGTCTGTGTATAGGGAGCGTATGTACATAGGTTGGTTGTCTATAGAGTGAGTACATGTTGATAAAGCCATGAAACTTGAGAAGATGAAGGTGCAGAGGTTCTAGATTCTGGGATCAAGCTCCCAGGAAGGTATAGAGTGCTCAGATACATCAGATCCATCCATTGGTTCAAATGGTATGTCTTATTTCTATGAATAGTTGGATTTTTATGTATGCATGAGGAATGGCAATGGAGATTTGAGGATTCTCCCTAGAGAGACTAGTGGCTACATGGGATATTTTGTATAAGTCAGATCTACAGAAATAGTGCCAGTATATTTATCATTGATACTTCTTGTTGATTCACATCTTGTATTTCTTGGCATATGGCTAAGATTTTTTATGGTACATGGTTGAGATCTTGTATTTATTGATGTATTGAGAAATTGAATATCAGAAAGGGGTTGATAACTAAGATCATGTGAGAGATATTATACTTGTTCATGATTACACATACCTATATGGCACAGGACTAGAGAGAGACATACGTGCCTTGAGTAGAGGTTATGTATGAGGATGCATGCACGGGGTACAGTTACAATCTAGATATAGTGATAGGTTACAGATATTTTTGAAAGAAGTTACAGAGGGTCAAAAAATTTCAAGTGAAAGGAAACCCTAGTTTCAGAAGGCATACGCGGGATGCATAACAAATAGGGGACACACATACGTAGGTTGCATCACTATAGGTCGCGTATCTGTTGTATTTTTATAGATACATGTTTAGTTCAGGTATGCTTTGATTACAGGGCAGTTGTATAGATTGTGATACTGTTGTACAGTAGTATATCTCACAGTGACAGGTTGACAGTGGTTCCATCATTCTACTTCTACTTCAGGGAGGTTGGATGGGGCAAGGATAGGTGGTTGTAGCCACCTTCTGTTTGTAGCCAGAGAACATATGGGATTGTAGCCTCCTTCTGGTTGTAGCCAGAGAACTGGGGAGTTGGAGCTTCCCTTAGGTTGTAGCAAGAGAAACGAGGGGGTTGGAGCCTCCTTCCAGTTGTAGTTGGAAAACAAAGGAAGTTGGTGCTTCCAATGAATGTAATTCTTCAAGACATATAAGAAAAATAATTGCGTGGTTTTCTCTCGACTTGGGTTTCCATGTAAAACATTGGTGTACTGTGTATGTGTGTGATTGTTTATTTCTTATTGCTCCTTATTGGATAATAATTCTACATTGATATAACATTTGAAGAAAAAGGATTATAATTACTCTATTATTGATTCACCCCCCCTCTCAGTAATCCAACAATATTTCATGTGTCTTTGCTAAAAAAAATATGTACATGAGCCTAACCATGTTATTGATTGGCATCTGATTCAAGTAGAGACAGAGGGAGACTTTCAGGTCTAGCCAATGCCAATATTGGATAGAAAATTCAAACTTCTCTGGAATCGAGTTATAGAGATGGTAAAATTCCAGTGGACCTGCTATAGTCCTGAAGATGCTACTTGGGAGCATGAAGATGCCATGTGGGCAAAGTACCCACAAATTTTTGAATAAATTTTGAAATTTTGTTTTTTGTTTTCTATATGCATCAAGGATAGTGTCAAAATAAGGGGGAGGGGATGTAATGCCCTGGTTTTTTTATCCTTGTATTAAATAATGTATTTTGTTAATCTATGAAAGTTCAGAGTACCCAAACAATTAAAATATGCCAGTGTACCTAGGAAATGTAATTTTTTATCATTATTAATAATAAATACATCATTGGCTGCTAGACGGACAAGGATAAGAGTTATATGGGCCTATGATTCCACAAGATAGGGGGCTTGAGGGGATAAGTATTTATTTTATATTTTATCTACCCGTAATTGTTTAATTGAGAGGAGTGGTTACATGAGCTTCTTGATTTGCAAGTAAAGATATAAACCCATCTTGTGTATTTTTTGGGGGCTTATTATTCACTCATTCACTCACTCACTCATTTTTCATTATTCACACCTTTCATTATTTTATATCTCCATTCACTCTTTCACCCACTCTTCATTCTTCATTCCTTTTGATCTTAGTTGGGGAGAGAAAAACGAATTGTGGAGAGGAGCCATGGTTTGGTTGGAAGTAGTGACTGTTGGTGTATTCCAGACATGAATTAATGCCTACATGTTTGAAATGCATTAGAATGATTTAATGTTTTCCTACATATACGAATCTTGAGAGTCCCAGCATGGAGATTCTTGGTCAGAAGCATTGGATCCCTAGGAGGAGGTGGAGAGTCTCAGGGACTGCATGGTAGAGAAGGGGGTCCATTCTCTTGGCTTGTATAGGCTAGGTAGAAGATAGATGGTGCACTTTGGATTGTTGTGTCTGTTGAGAATCCTTTGAGAGATTGAGTGTTGATTGGTTTGGGAAGCTAAGTGACATTTTGGAACCATCCTTGTGGACTCATAGCCCTGGCTCAGGGGTGAAATTGTTGTTGAGACTCGGAACAACAGTGTGTAGGGTTGGGTGGAATGTCCTTGATCTACAGCCAGTTGGTGATTCATATTTTTAGTCCTTGATTTTGAAAATGACTGATAAGAAAACATTTTCCTTGCCTTATCCTTTCCTAGCTTTATTTTATGATCTTTTTCTTTTTCTTTTTCTTTTTCTATAGTTTTTGAAGTGATTTCATTATCCTTTTTTGGGCCTTTTTAACATGAATTTGTGTGATTAAGTATAGGATTAGAAATTTTTTAGAGCTCTCCATCAAATCATAATTCCTTTCCCGCTTTTAAATTTGACTTTAAATTAAAAGGAAAAGGCGCTACAAGAATAGTGTTATTCTTGTAGCGCCAGGGTATTCATTATTCTGCATGCGCCAACTTCATGAGAATGTGATAGATCATGCCCAATATATATTCCTAAGAAGATATCGTCGCTAATGATCTCTATTAGTTCGTGGATTTTATTATATATTCATTTGTAGAAATCGGGTTGTACTCCTCCATGTTTTCTTTGCACGTTTGTTGAGTGTCATATAATCATTGCTGACAGATCAGACCCGAGTCTTCCACCATATTTTCTTTGGTCTATATAATTTATATAGGTGTTAAAAAAATTCTACAACGATCCCGATTTAGAGGATCTAAAGGTGTTACTACAACCAACCCTAGCAATTTATGAGTTTCATAGATTGTGATCTTTGTGATGGCACCTAAGAAGAGTGGGAAAATTATGCAATTAGAACCCAAAGGTATAGAACTGTTCGAGGCTTATCCAGAACTTTCACAAAAATTCAAAAATGCATGAGATAGAGGATTTGAAAAGGTTTCATAAAGGGTTGTTGCTTCAAATGGATGGGAAAAGCTGCATTTTGATGTAAAGATTAAAAAAGAAATCGGTGGATGAGAAAACAAAGATTGAAAAGGCTTATGCAAGAATTAGTGAACTGGATAAAAAGGTGGAAAGCCTTGAGGGATCTATTAGAAACCATAAGAAGTAACTTATTTCTTTGGAGTTGCGATCAAATGAAGATAAATAAAAAGGAAAACACAAAGACAATATCAAAAGAAGAAAGACATAAATCAAATACAAGCAATACTCTGTTTTTTCCTGTTTTATTCCTTATCTTCAAAGAGAAGTTTATGAAACAATTGAGATGAATTCTTTGAAAAAAAAGAGGTTTTTTTGGGAACGGTACCCTTAAAAAAAACTCTCTCAGTTTTTATACAGATATCACATCTTAAGAGGTTCAAATATATCCTTGAGGCCTATTTTTCAGAGATTTCACAATAAATGATTTCCTATTTTAGTGACCCATTTTTGGAGAGGTTTCAAAGCAGTTGAAGATGAATTTTTCAAAACAAAAAGAGGTTTTTGTTGGGAACTATCCCCTTCACAAAAAACTCTCTTTGTTTTTACACAGTTATCACATTTTGGGAGATACAAAGAGATTTTTGGACCCTATTTCTCAGGAATTTGCCAGATTTATTTTCCTAAAAAATATCATGGAAAACAGTTGATAAGCCACCTCATCAATTCAAATTGGAGATCAGATCTAATATTCTCCTTGATTATTTGAAACAAGAAACTAAATATAGATGAGGACGTTTTCATATCCATTTATTTTGGATCTTGATAAATATGTATTCTTTCTATATAAACAGGGTAGAAGGAGAAGTTAGAAAGGTGGATGGGTTCGGAACCATTAGCCAGTTTTGAAGAACACTCTATTGTAAAGACAACCATATATTTCAATTGGTACTAAATGCTAAAGAGAATTTGATGGTTAGATTTCTAATTCTTGTCTATTTTTCTATCTTTTTCCTACTTGAATGCATGTTAATCTTCTACAATGCATATGATGTATCTTGTTTATGAGTAAGCCAGTTAAAAATTTACTGATTGTTTGTTCATAATTAGATTTGCTTTCAAGTATTTTTCTCTTATGTCTTGAATGATATTTAGGATTAAGAGTTTCATGTGTGAGTGGACAAAATGAAAGCTTACATATTTCCCCTTTCTTTATATTTCTCTTTCCATCTGATCCATTAGATTGACTACCATTTACTAATCCATCAAGATATGTTTTTTTCTCTTGCATGTTTAAGACAGATTTTTTACATTATCCTTAACCCAACCTTCAACCAATTCAAAACCTAAATGAAAAATCTACCCATAAAACCATTGCAATAACTTGATGATGCCCTAGATTTCCCTCTCATAGTCAAGTGCAACTTTAGGGACTAACACATCTCATTAGAGATAAATGCTCTCTGTGTCATGGTTTCATTTACCTGTATATTTATTTTTGTTGTGTATTTATTTATCTATGAAATTTGTAACTATAATATGCATGATTCTTGCTTATTGTTGTGCATGACATATGGTTCATTTATTTTATATTGTATTATGAATCTTGATCTATGCATGTGAATATTTCATTCATCTTTATTAATCAAAAATTTGATCAGAATTCGAAATTAGTTCAGAAGCGATATTGAAGTAGCGTTCCCGGACTGTGGGTGGTTGGGTACATTACACAAGATCATGTGGTTCATGTCCCTTCACACTTCCAAGCCATAAACATAAATCTCCTAATGCCTCTGCTTATTTTATATCATTTTTTCCATCCAATAGACTACAGTTTCTTATGTGTACAAGAAACAAAGGCCAAATTTTATTGCTATTGCTCATGAGAAGAGAAGTAACCCATATTCTTGTGGTCTAATAGGAAAATTCTCTTATTAAAATACATTATAGGAAAAAGTATGGAAAACAATGAGGGATGCCCATGGTTCCATATACTCTGATATAGGTGCAATACTTTTCTATATACCAATCAACTATCCCTTTCATCCTGTCTATAGCTTCACTTGAAATTATATTCCTTGGGAACCCAAAAATAAAAGTATAAAGAGGAGAGAGGAAATAATCACAAATATCATATAAATTCCTCTTATAATTTATGTTCCAAAGCTCAGAGAAATACAGATGCACAGGAGGTTGATCATGGTCAAAATTCCATCTGATATTAGGAAATGGTATCAAGGAACATATAGCATCAATCAAATATGATGACATATAGAAGCAGGTTTTTTTCATACCTAGTATATTTTTCACATTGAGACACATGTTAAAAGTTAATATCTCTTCCCAATTGAACACTTGTCCCATATTCACAATGGTATGAGCCTTTGGTAGCCAATATGTCTGAAAATGTGTGCACTTTTCCTTGCCATATAATTGGTTCAGCATGGCGATCAACATTTTATATGGTTCCTTGAACTCATGTGTGGGAATAGGATTTTATCCTTGCTTGAATGGTATTTCTTCGTCCACCCACCAATTTTTCATTAACTTGGTTGGGAATTTGTTACTTTGAGCAAACCCCTTTAGGAACGGTTCATTGAGGGAGCATGCAAGCCTGGGTAGGTGATATCTTGCACTAACATCTTCAGGCCTTAGAGATGTTAGTTGTCATTCCGACTTGTTCATAATTGTGGAAATTCTTGGGTCAAACTGCTTAAAGAACCATTGGTCTTCCTCTTTGTAAGGAAATAATGCAGGTCAAGCAACAACAAGGTGAATGCCGCTCTTTTGGATGTTTTGGCATACTTTGAGGTTTTCATGATCTGAAGGAAAGTCCCTCGTATTGAAGATCTTGTATATCTCATTGTATCTGAGGGAATTATCTTCTCTGGTATGATAGGTTGTATAAGTTGTTAAAACCTCTCCTTGGCAGGAAAACATTTTAGGCACTGAATTTGAAGCAGTGGATGCTAAATTCCTAGATCTCCAGGTCGTCTGAATCGCCATAATGTGTTCTCTATATCCTGCAGTCAACATATTAATCATTAGTGAATCAAATAGATGAAAAAATCATACAAGACAGTAATTCAGAGAAACAAGATACCTATGATTCAACTAAAAATGTTGTTTACAGAGCATTGAAGAGATGACAAACACAAACCAGAGCGGCTAACTAGCATATGAAGAAAATATATAATCTCGATGAGGGTTTTCAAGTTACAATATAGGAATTTAATTACACTAACAAACAAATTGAATGACCTTTTTACTATGATCAGTTCGAAAACTAGAGTGTTATTGAGTCGTTAATGTGATTTAAAAGCAAGCATTTCCCAAATCGATGTATCAGAGTCATGGGAGGAAAAAATTTGAAATTATTGTCATCTGAGTTGCCATCAGATAGAGGATGTTAACATAGTAGTTTTTGCTCCGAAACAGAGGTATCAAAGAATATTCCATTCCTAACCTTGATTTACGTGTTGAGAGTTTAAGGTCGTGGATGGTTATATGTAAGTCTCCAGAGTTGTTTCCATCGAGGGGAAGAAGTTCACCATTCTATTCATACTGTGATGAAAAGGCATCGAATAATATTCTTTTTTTAATGTTGATTTCTGTGTTGAAGGTAAAATGTTTGAGGAAGGTTATATGCATGTTGTCAGAGTTTCCCAATCGACATTCAAAATATTTGAGAAGTTTCATAGCTCCGAAGAGAAGGGTATAAAAGAATATTCCTTTCCTGGGGAAATGTGATATCTTGAGAAAATGAGAAATAAGTGAACGAGAGAGTATTCGTTTAACACAACAAAGACCAATCAATGTCGGCCAAATCATAAGGTTATCATTATACGCGGTTATGTTAACATAATGTTTCAACATCTATGTGTTTATCCCTCCACCAATGATCGAATGACACATTAATTAATAGAAAATGAGTTGTAACTCGAGTTGTCATATTGTATTCATCGGATTCAAAAAAAAGGAACACTTCCTTATGTTAGTACCCTTTCAATAGTGTAGTAATATATTACCTTGCAAAAAAATTTAAAAAGGGGGGAACCCACTCAAAATATCTCATTCAAGAGATTTTAAGTGGGTTGTTATGGGGAATTCACAATGGAAATAATCAAGGATGCCAAAGCTCAATGGTCTTCTAAATTTGATATGAAAGATCTTAGTGCTGAAAATTTTATTTTGGGCTTGGAAATTAAAACAAATTAGGAAAATAGGAAACTCTGGTTGAATAAGAGTGTTATCACATTAAATTGGGCAGGGTGGGGGGTGTTTTCCTAAGAAATGGACCCCTTTGGCGAAAAAAATGGCAAGAAATGGGTTAAAAAACCCACTTATCCTAATTTTTGTGCGCGTAGGCACATCACGCTAAGAAGTGCATAGATCTGGGCAACTGAAATTCACGCGCCCAAATCTATGGCACGGGAGCCATATCGGATCCGCCCCCCCAAAGTTTTTTCTTTAACAAGAGGGGGGGGTCCGAGTTGGTGGTTTTAAAATGAAAGACCCCCACTAACG
>ML815567.1:77660-98616 GCA_009831015.1 Picea engelmannii
TACTGCTGCCTACTCCCTCCGAGTAGACCACTTACCACCACCTCTTACCACTCCCACCTCCCACTTCATCTCTCCCCTTTCCCCATCACATTGCCCGCTCTCCCTCCTCATCTCATTATGGTACACCTGTCCTCCACTCACCGTCGGACCATGTCCCCTTATCACTCCTACCTATCATCTCCTGCCAGGTGTTCTACCACTCACCTCCTCCTAGGTAGATGGTCCCCATCCCACCTACTACCACAACCTTTCCTCTGCCCCCCACATCATCACCTCATTCCACTTCATCATTTTCATGTCCCATCATAGCACCCATACTTTCTCGGTCACCTTCCATCTTCCATATCCTCGTCCACATCTGTCATTTGGGTCCCCTTGTAGCAATTCAACGAAGCACCAGACAACCAAGGGAAGGACACCATGTCCTACAAATGTAGAGCTGACTTGAGCCTCCCCAATCCCGAGGAAGAAATTATTAAAGTAGTTGGTGGTGGTTGGAAATTGTTTCCACCATTAATGGAAAGTCCGGAAAGGGACTGTCAGTTGGTCAACTCACTTGTAGGCCCATTCTAGAATGTGATTGCATCTAACTGAACTTCACGACTAGCTAGATACTGCATGCGCAGTCTGCAAGGAGGCATGCAGACGTAATTCCTTTAACGTAATAGTTTGAACATGTTGTTGTGAGTCCATTTTGAGTATTTAGGAGTCATTCTCAATTTTTAGTTAGGGTCGATGGTAGAGTTGAGCTCCATCATGTAATGTTTTAGTAAAGATCCTGGTTCTCCAGTTATGTATGGTATTTTTGAGACTTCTTTTTTAATAACAGTCAGTTTTCTTCCCCATTTCTTTTGACCTCTGATACTGGATGCTCAGTCATGGATGATCCAGTCGAGTTGTTGTGATTGTGGTGTAACGTAGGTTTGATTGCATTGTTGTTACAATGTTTTTTCAGTTTCTTGAAGTTCTCAAATCCGAGTGGATCTTGTATCTAAAGATTTTCTTTCCCAAGGCTACTGGAAGGTTGGATGTTTATAGCAGACCTTCACTTTTCTCTCTCTTTCTTCCACTTACCCACCACTATATCAACTTAATGATTGAAGTTAGATCAAGACCCCATTTATCTGTGCACACTTGCCTAGATTTCTGAGTTAAAATGATATATCCTAAGTCTACATCCATTAGACCACCATTAAATCATTTCACTATGACATAATTGATGGGTATCGGACTTACTTTTGACGCAATCCAGAGGTGACTCCTGGTGCTAACATTTCTGGCACCATTGTCGAGGACGAAGTTGAAGATTTACCCTGGGATTGAACCACAAAGCTTACTAGTTCTGAAGGTTCAACAGAACCCAATATATCAATATTGCAACTGTGCACCTGGAAAATTCACTGTGGTGACTCCATTGATGTGGATCTACTGGAAACTCCACCATTTCGGTTGTGGCTTCCAGAGGTAGACACACGAGGTATACTCCGTAGCTGCCCCTAGCAACACCTAAAGCTGACCCAGAGAAAATTATCAGAAAGGGAAAGGCCCTTCGAGAAGGAGATTCTGCAGTTGAACCAAGTATTTCTGATGATTTTCATGATCCTTCTTTAGAAGCTCCAATTTCTACTCCTCATTCCCCTATTATACCTTATGTTGGAGTTTCCAAAACTTTAAATTTTGGGAGTGTTCCTGCTAATTTTTCCCCTCGTGGTCTAGGATTAGAGGGAGAAATCCTTGTCACTCCTTTCTCCCCTGAAGTTGTACCATGGTCTAGACCTAGAACCTTAGAATATTTTCCAACCCCAGGCTTTACCACCCCCTCCTCTTGTTATTTCTTCTACTACAGAAAGGGAAACCTATGTTCCCTCGAATCCTATGGCCTTTTCTCCAAATCCTTTGTTGTTTCCTTTTCTTCCCGAAAGCTCAGTTCCATTCTCCCCTGTTTGAAACCCATCTCCTCCTAATTCTCCTCCACCTATCATCCCTATGATAGGTGTTAATCCTCCTAGAAATAGAATGGACATTACAGTAGCTGCCAGATACACCCCTCTTGTCTTACCTCAACCTCTTAATTCCCTACCAGCTGGTGGCTACCTTAAGCAGTAGCCTAAGTTCACTAGGGAGGGAGATGTTACTGTAGAGGAGCACCTTGCAGCCTTCTATAATTATGTTGATAGCTATATCATAGTAGATGAAGATGTATGGATGAGGGGTTTTGTCCATAGTGTTGATGGAGAAGCTATAAAATGGTTTAGAGCCCTCACTCCTGGATCCATTGATGGGATTGAGGCTTTATATGATATCTTCTTGAGACAGTGGGGGGATAAAAAAGACTTCATGTACTATATCACTGAGTTCGGGTCCCTAAAGAGTAAAGAGGGAGAGTATGTCTTTGACTTCTCCAAAAGATTCAACAAAATGTACAATAAGATCCCTGCTGAGATAAAGCCTACATAAGCCTCTGCCAAAATTACCTATGCTAGTTCTTTTGACCCTGACTTATGCCTCTTGTTAAGAGAGAGAAGAGCTACTTCCCTGGCTCACATGCAAGATGAAGCCTTAGAAGTAGAGTCTAATGTATTGGCAGTGGACCGACTCATAAATAAGGCTGATAGAGACAGAGGAAGAGGAAGATATGAAGCCTTAACCTCCATTTCTTCTGCCCTTCCCCCTCAAATGGATGAAGTAACCAAGTTACTAAAATATCTTTCAGACAGAATGGAAAGGTTGGAATTGGAGGGAAATCATACATACAAAAATCCTCAAAACATTGATAACAGAGGCAACTTCAGGAGGTCGAATAATAGTGCTCCTCAGATTATGCAGAGAGAGCCTCAAAACAGAGACAAGGATGATCAGAAAATCTAGACCCCTCTTCAAAATAACCTTGTCATAGATAATGGCAGAGAGGAAGCGGACGTAGACCCATAAATTCACTTCCTTGAAGATTTATCCCCTTCTCCTCACTTAACTCAGTCAGCATACTAGGAGTCTCTTATGGACATTCAATTAAATGAATTGAGTAAGGGGGATAAGACCAGTGACAACCCAAATAGATACAACCTAAGGTCCAAGAATAAAGGAGTTAATACTGATGTTCTTGAGCATCCAACCAACACAGAAAAACTTGCTAATGATGTAGCAAGCAGAAGTAAAGAGAGAAATGATCATAATTCCTCACCAGTAGCCAGAGGTCCCATCCTAGAGGTAAGAGAAATTTTGAAGCCCCCATCCTATTTACAATTTGAGCATGAAATTTATAAGATTAGGATTCCAGCCACCCTTTCAGAGATGGTTAAACATGAATATTTTAAGAAATCCATGACTAAGCTTTTGCTTCCTGAACCTCTGCTCCTCCCCCAGAATCCATCAATTTTCAAGATGAGAAGCCAGTAGTAATCCTAGGTCCTATGGTAGAATATAGAGATGGTTCATCCCCCCCTTTATACACATCCTTGAACATACATGATAAGGTGTTTCATAATTGTTTGATGGATTCAGGGGCCTCTCATAATCTCATGCCCAAAACTGTCATGGAAGAACTAGGACTAGAAATCACAAAAGAGTACCATGACTTGTGTTCATTTGATTCAAGGAGAGTACAATGTCTTGGGGTCATCAAAGATCTGGTTGTGACCTTGTTCCAATTTCCCATGAAAAGTATGGTCATGGACATCATGGTGGCTGATGTTACCCCCAAATTCGGCATGCTATTGTCCAGATCTTGGATCAAACGGCTTGTGGGAACCTTGCAGATGGAACTCACATATTATACCATCCCAGTATTTGGGGGAGAACATATAAGATTGTACAGAGAGGCTCAGTTGGCCTACATTATTAGTGATGAGGAAAACCCCACCAATCATCCTATCTTTTCCCTTGATGTTGATTTAGGATCCAGCTTATTTCAGCTTACTGATGCCCCTGAGCCTCCTCTTGAGATCTGAAAGACCATTACTCTCTATGAAGATTCTCCTATGCTTACTTATGTTTGGAAAATGTTATTTTATGGAGCCTCTTCTAGAGAAAATTTTGGTGCTAGAGTAGTTCTCATTTCCCTTGCTCAAGAAACCATATATCCATCATACAAACTAGAGTTTGAAACTACAAATAATGTGGCAGAATACGAAGCTGTCGTTTTGGGTTTGAGGGATGAAAAGGACATGGGGATTAAAAATATATCAGTGTTTGGAGATGCTGAGTTGGTTGTCTAGCAGATCATAAACACTTATCAGGCCAAACACCCCCAGCTCAGAAGTTACAGAAACGAAGTATGGGACCTCATTGACAGTGTTTTCTCAATTTTCAACATTTCATTTATTCCAAGGGAAAAGAATGTCATGGTCGATTCTTTGGCTGTCTCAACAATAAATTTCAAAGTCCCCTACCACCTAAGCTCAGGTATGATATAGAAGTGAAATATAGACCCTCTATACCTGACAATGTCAAGCATTTGAAGGTATTTGAGGATGATCTTGAGATCAAGAGTTTCCTGGAAACTGTTGATGAATTCTCTGCATTACACATAGACCGGGATCCTGATTCTCAAAGTCACCCACATGATGATGTCTTTTTAAAGAAAAATTCTAATCATCATATTGTGCAGTTACTGAGCAATCACATTCTGAAGGTACTAGTTCCTTTGGAAAGATTATTTGACCAAAATGATGTGGCGGTAAAGGGTAAAGTTTCAAATGATAATGTTGATGTGGTTGAGTGAAATATTGGCACTGAGAACAATCCTAAGTTTGTCAAGTTGTCAAGCAGCCTAACAAGAAAGCAGGGGGCCGAGTATGTTGAGCTACTAAAGGAGTATGCTAATTTGTTTTCCTGGACCTATGAAGACCTCAAAACATATGACACCAATGTTATTGAGCATAAGATTCCATTGAAAGAAGAGGCCAACACATTTAGACAGAAATTAAAACAAATAAATCCTATGTTGTTTCCTATCATGGAGAGAGAGGTAAAGAAGTTGTTATACACCCAGATCATTGTCCCTTTGAGATATTCAAAATGGGTGGCCAACCTGGTCCTGGTGAGGAAAAAGAATGGAGAAATCACACTTTGTGTCGATTTCAGGAACCTGAACAGGAGCTCAAAGAAGGACAACTACCCCCTACCAAAAATGGAACACATATTGTAGAGGGTAACATGTGCATCCAGGATTTCCATGATTGACGGGTTTTTTTGCTACAATCAAATCTACGTCCTACCTGAAGATAAAGAAAATACATCCTTCACCACTCCTTGGGGTATATTCATGTATGCCAAAATTCCCTTTGGATTGATGAACGCAAGAGCGACCTTTCAGGGAACCATGGACATCGCCTTCATTGGAGAAAAAGATAAATTTGTAGTCATCTACTCGGATGACATCACAGTCTTCTCCAAATCTGATAAAGAACACTACAGTCATTTGAGAAAGGTCTTCTTAAAATGCAGAAGGTTTTGTCTCTCCTTAAATCCCAAGAAATCATTGTTTTCCATGAAGGAAGGGAATTTACTGGGGCACATAGTATTAGTTGAGGGAGTCAATATTGATCCCAACAGGGTAGGAGCTTTTCAAACTTTGTCACTTCCCAGGTCCAGGAAGGAAGTTCAGTCTTTCTTAGGAAAAATTAATTTTCTGAGAAGGTTTGTTTCAAACTTTGTTGAATTGGTGAAGCATATCACAACCACGCTCAGGAAGGGGAATGAAGTGAAATGGATTGTTGAGCCCAGGAAATCATTTGAAAAAATTAAAAAGGCATTAACTGAAGCACCTGTGCTAATCAGTCTCGATTATTCCAAGGATTTTCTAATTTTTTCCTTTGCTTCTTTTGATACAGTGGCAGTTCTTTTATTGCATAAAAATATTGAAGGGCTGGAACAACCTATTTCATTTTTCAGTAGGGTGTTGAGAGACACAGAAATTAGATATGACATCATGGAGAAGCAGGCCTATGCCTTGGTGAAAGCTCTTAAAGCTTTCAGAGTCTATGTTTTTCGTTCAAATATTATTGCTTATGTTCCTTCATATTCTGTGAAGGACATTCTTATTCATCCTGACATAGACAGAAGAAGGAGCAAATGGATTGCTAAAATCCTTGAATTCGACCTGGAAATAAAACCCACCAAATTAATTAAAGGACAAGGTTTGGCCAAGTTGTTGGATGAATCTAATTGTAAATATTTGGGGGGTTACTTCATCAACACTTGCTCAGAAAATCAACAAGCTGAGTTGTCTGACAAAAATCCATAGGATCGCCTTCCAATGGAAGGATGTACCTGGTACAATGACACTGTATATTTTCTGCAAGAGTTGTGACCTCCAAATGCAATGTGGAAGAGAAAAGCAAGAGATTTAAAGCTCAAATCAATTAGGTATTTCCTTATTGACTAGGTCTTGTATTAGAAAGACCCTCTAAAAGTTCTTCTGAAAAGTTTAGACCCATAGGAGGCCCAAAATATTATGTTTGAATTCCATGAAAGCCTATGTGGAGGACATCACTTCTGGAGGACCATGGCCTATAAAATTCTTAGGGTTGGGTATTACTGGCCTACTTTATTCACTTATGTCTATGCAAAAATTAGGGCTTGTATTAAATGTCAGAAATTATCTGGAAAGCAGTAGCTCAAGTCCCAGACATTGAAGCCTGTAGTAGCCTCAGGAGCCTTTCAGTAGTGGGGCCTAGACTTTATTGGAGAAATTCATCCTGCTTCAAGTGGTCAACACAAGTGGATCTTGATTGCCATAGATTATTTCACCAAATGGATAGAAGTTATCCCCACAAGGAGTGATTCTCATAAAGTGATCATTGGTTTCCTGGAGGATATTATTGTAAGGTTTGGTTGTTCGAACATAATCATCACTGATAATGTTGCATCCTTCAAGTCTGAGCCATTGATCAAATTATGTGAACAATTTGGGATTTCATTAATCCACTCCAACCCCCTATTACCCCCGGGGAAATGGAATAGCAGAGTATTCTAACAAAAGCCTTATTAAAATTATTAAAAGACTGTTATAGGACAATAAGAAGGCCTGGGATTCAAATCTAAAATTTTCTCTATGGGTTGATCGAGTGACAATCAAGAGGTCCCTAGGCATCTCCCCTTTCCAACTTGTATATGGGACAAAAGCAGTTTTTCCTTCTTAGTTGTCTCTACCTATAGTGAAATTCTTTTAGCATTATCAAGGAGAGCCTAAAAATATGATCAGAAGAATTCATCAACTGGTAGAATCCCAACAGACTAGAGAGAAAGTGATGCACAGAGCTCATGACCGTCAGAAGAGGATCAAGAAATCCTTTGATAGAAAGGTGAGAAAATAAGAGTTCCAGTTGGGAGATCTAGTACTTAAATGGGATGCACCCAGACAAGACAAGGGAAAGCATGGTAAATTTGAAGCCCTATGGATTGGGCCCTTCAAAGTTTCTAAGATAGCTTCGAATAATACCTACAGGTTGCATAATTTAGAGGGCGATGAATTTTTTGGTGGCACTGTAAATGGGTATTTTCTGAAGAAGTTCTTTATTTAAGCCATAAGTGGCTCCCATGTATTTGTAAATATTGTTTTTCTTTGTTTTCAGTTTTACAAGTGACTCCATAACCCAAAAGCAAGGTGCTAAAACTGCAGAAGAGTTCTTGTCATCTCACAAGGATAAATCCATCCCCCATGGAGCCTAATGTTATCACATTAATTTGGGGGGGTGTTTTCCTAAGAAATGGACCCCTTTGGAGAAAAAAATGGCAAGAAATGAGTTTAAAAACCCAGTTATCCTAAGTTTTGTGTGTGCAGGCACATCACACTAAGCAGTGCATAGATCTGGGTGGTTGAAATTCGTGCACCCAGATCTATGACATAGAAGCCATATCGAACCCCCCCTGCGATGTTCTCCCTTTAACAAGAGGGGGGGGGTCCAAGTTGGTGGTTTTAAAATGTGGGTCCCCCACTAATGTGTTGGCCTCTCCTTAACTTGGACCCCACCCCCACCTAAAAACTCTTACCACCGCCTACCTCCTTTGAGTAGACCACTTACCACCACCTCTTACCTCTCTCGCCTCCCATTGACATCTATCTCCCACTCCTTCTCTCACCTCTTCCCATTACATCACCCACTCTCCCTCCTCGTCTCATTATGGTACACCTGTCCTCCAGTCACTGTCAGACCATGTCCCCTTATCACTCCCGCCTATCATCTCCTACCAGGTTTTCTACCACTCACCTCCTCCTAGGAATATGGTCCTCATCCCACCTACTTCCATGGCCTTTCCTCTTCACCACACATCATCACCTCATGCCACTTCATCATTGTCCTATCCCAGCGTAGCACCCATGTTTTCCGCCACCCATACTTTCACGGTCACCTTCCATCCACTAGATCCTCGTCCATGTTCGTCGTTTGGGTCCCCTCGTAGCAGTTCAATGAAGCAACAGACAACCAAGAGAAGGCCACCATGCCTACAAATGTAGAGCTTACTTGAGCCTCCCTAATCCCAAGGAAGTAGTTATTAAAGTACTTGGTGGTGGTTGGACATTGTTTCCACCATTAATGGAAAGTCTGGAAAGGGACTATCAGCTGGTCAACTCACTTGCAGGCATGTTCTGGAACATGATTGCGTCTGATTGAACTTCATGACTAGCCAGAGACTGCATGTGCAGTCTGCCAGGAGGCATGTAGACGTAATTCCTTTAATGTAATAGTTCGAACTTGTTGTTGTGAGTCTGTTTTGAGTATTTAGGAGTCGTTCTCAATTTCAGTTAGGGTCGATGGTAGATTTGAGCTTCTGCATGTAATGTTTTAGTAAAGATCCTGGTTCTCCAGTTATGTATGGTATTTTTGAGACTTCTTGTTTAATAACAATATTTTTTCTTCCCCATTTCTTTTGACCTCTGATACTAGAAGCTCGGGCATGGATGATCCAGTTGAGTTGTTGTGTTTTTGGTGTAATGTAGGTTTGATTGCATTGTTGTTACAACGTTTTTTCAGTTTCTTGAAGTTCTCAAATCTGAGCGGATCTTGTATATGAAGCTTTTCTTCCACCTATCTGCCACTATATCAACTTATTGATTGAAGTTAGATCAATACCCCATTTATCTGTGCACAATTGCCCATCTTTCTTAGTTAAAATGATATATCCCGAGTCTTCATCCATTAGACCACCATTAAATCATTTGACTGTGACATAACTGATGGGTATCAGGCTTACCTTTGACGCAATCTATAGGTGACTCCTAGTTCTAACAAAGAGGAAATATGTTGAGATGATATTGTAGAGGTTTAATATGCAAGAGTGTAAACTAGTGAAGGTCCATTTTCCTATAGGTGTAAATTTGTCTATATATTAGTGTCCCAAGACACAGGAATAAGTAGAGGACATGTCTCGTGTACCCTATGTAAGTGTTTTTGGAAGTCTAATGTATGTTATGGCTTGTACTAAACCAAACATTCCCCATACAATGGGATTTTTGAGTAGGTATATGTCAAAACCATGGAAAGAACATTGGACAACTATAAAGTGGATCTTCAGATATTTTTATAGTACTTTAGATTATAAAATTTTCTACCAAGGAAGACTTGGACCTCACATAGAGATAGTCATACATGGTGTTGTTTATGTAGACTAGTTAGAGATATTGATTGTAGAAGGTATACAAGTGGCTGTGTTTTCAACCTATTTGGTAGTGTAATTAGATAGATGAGAAATTAATCTAGGTGGATACTGGTGGCCACCCACTTATTCCACTAATTCAGAATGGTTCCACATCTAAGCAGTTTTTCTATAGCTTTTTAGGTCCCAAACATCTAGGGCCATTTTGAGTCCCTAAACGATGTGTTTTTGGCATGGTAGTGCCCAATATGTTGTTGGAGGCACATACTAGGTCATTCGAAATGTGTAATTCTCAAATATACCTTTTCAATGGGCTACCGAGAGCCCCAAATGGAGATCGTATGAAAATGTTACACCCCCAGGAATTTGACGCATCTGCTGACCACATCGGGGCCCACAAACCTTTTGGCATTTTGATGTTAGGGTTTTCAATGTTTAGGGTTTTCTCATTGACGCTTTATGTTAAAAGGAATTTTCAACCTCTTTGTAATCAGTTTATTGTGAATGGGCATACTCAACACATCTTTCTCTTTACGAATAAGATACCACCATTCTAGCTAGTTTGTGTGCTTTTCATTTTATTGTCTTTTGTATTCATTCATTAATAGAATATGAGTTCAACTGTATTAATTTTTTTCTTGTAATATCTTTATGTGTTTACTTGTTATATATCTACCTTCATTTAATTCTCAACATGATCCGGATCAGTGGTATCAGATAAATATGCTCTTTGTTGTTTTTGTGTGCATGTCCTTGACGAGGTCAGGCTATCGGGAATTGGGTCTTGAACTATTTGAGCTTAGGGAAGAACTCTCTTTCCATCCCAAGAAACCTCCCATGGAAGAAGAAAACAAAGACAATAGAGCAATATATCCTATTAATCTTTTGGTCAAGGAATCCCTTGCATGACAAAGGAACAAGATGATGGATAAATTTTCCCAGATCCTGACGGCTGCCAAAAACAATGGAGTCACCTTCAACCAAGATTCACTTCAGAGGTGTGATGTCATTCAAGGTACAATTTCACTTTGATATTAATCTATTTGAAGTCCATATAGACACTGACACTTTGGAAAAATGGTTAAGTATACTAGAGGGTTATCTGTCTGTCCAAAATGAAAAAATCACCTATGCACTCCTTAAATCCCTTCCCCATGTCAAAGACTAGTGGGAAACTTACTGTGAGCAACATTTCAAAGATGATTATGCAATTTTTGGGCCAGAAATCACTTAGGTGGATTTTTTTTATGTCCTCAAGGAGAAATACTTCCCTGTTGGAAACTATGATGACTAGTACATGAGATGGACAACTCTGCATCAAGAGAGAGACCAAAAGTTGATAGAGTACACCAACATATTCCATACCTTGCACACAAATTTGGGTATTAAAGACTCTGAGAAGTACCATTTTTTGAAGTACTACAATGGCATACATAGGTACATCCAAATAGATATGGAGTTCATGTACATCTCTTGACTTGGAGTTTCTTACCAATATGTTGTCAAGATTGAGAAAAAGAATAAGAAGTATTTTATTTATGCAAACCCATTTCACTAGAAGAACGGTAAAAGTGGCCCTAACTCCTATAAAAAAGGACAGAGAAAGGATGGGTATCCCTAGGACAACCAACCCAATCCACAATCAAAGAAGGGTAATGGGAATTCAAAGGACACTGGAAAGTGGTGCGAGTTCCACAAAATTCCTTGGTAAAAGACTGATGAATGTCACTCCAAACAGTCATTATTGGTTGAGATGAAAACCTCATAGTCAAATGTCGGTTCAGACTCTGATTTAGAACCGAATAAGGGAAAACAAATCATTGACATGGAACCTAGTGTCACCATCACTACCACAAAGGTTAATTTAGAGGAAATAGAGGATCCTGAAGAAGGGTAGTGCCTCTTCCACTAACAAATGTGGGTGAAGGGGACCCCACTCCATTTCATTGTTGACAGTAGTAGTCAAAAGAACCTAATATCATCATAGGTCATCAAGAGGTTGAAGCTAACAATGATTCCACACCCTCATCCATACACCATCAATGGGCTCATCTAGGTATGAGACATCTACATCGGCTAACAATGTCTCCTACAGTATGGCATCAAGCCCATCAAATATGAGGTATGATGTTTCCCCACTTGAAGTTTGTGGTGTTATTTTACGACAACCATTTATGTGAAATCATAATGTTATTTATGAATCTAGGCCTCGTAGTATCATTATTACTTTGGGAGTTCAACTCTACAGGGTACCAGAGGCAGTACCAACTATTATGGTATCTTTTCTCTCCATTAAGCAGTGTCTAAAGGTGATCTCTTAGACCAGGAGATTTTTCCTCTTTATGGTCCATTTCAAAGTTGAATGGAAGATCATTGTAACCTCCAAAACCTCTATGTGCGATATCTCTACCTAGCAGAAGCAGGTGGACAAGATAATAGAAGAACACAAAGATATATTTGCCTCGCCTACTAGGGTGCCTTTGCACTATCAGGTAAATCACTCAACCGATTTGATACCTATTGATCCTTTTCCTAATGACCCTATATATAAGTGCTCTATTTAGGAGAATGAAGAAATCAAATTCCAGATCCAAGAGATAATTTTTAAGGGCCACATTATACCAAGATCCTCACTTTATGGGATCCCAATTATTCTTGTGAATAAGGACAAGACACGGTGGCTTTGTATTGATTACATATTTTTGAACAAGATCATGGTCAAGAACCGGTACCCAATCCCTTAGATTGAGGATATTCTGGATCAGCTCAAGGGCACTAAATTTTTAAGTAAGATTGATATAAAGTTAGGTTTCCACCAAGTGTTGGTTGAGAAAATTGATATATGGAAGACAATTTAATTCCTTGGCCAAGTCTAAATAAGGTCTCTTCGAGTGGTTGTTCATGCCTTTCGGCTTGATTAATGCCTCAACAACATTCATTTGGATTATGGATGATATATTGCAGCCATTCACAAACTCTTTTTTGGTCTTATATCTGGATGACATCCTCATCTTTAGCAAAACCTGAGAGGAACATTTGAGGCACATTCAATAGGTCTTGGTAACCCTGTGAAAACACAATTTATATGCCAATTTGTAGAAGTGTACCTTCAGTATGCAGATAATTCAATATTTGAGATACATCATGGATGAGAAAGGTGTGCATGTGGATCCATCCAAGATCCAATTCATTCATGATTGGTCGACCCCAAATACATTAGCAGAGCTCCACAGCTTCTTGGGCCTCACCAAATTGTGCCGCAATTTTTTGTTGGATTTCTCTCATATCGCTTGGGCCCTAAGCCAAGTGACCAAGGGTGGAGCCAAGGCCAAGTATGTTTAAGCTGCATCACAATAGAAATCATTCAAGGATTTGAAATTCCACCTATACTCATCACCATTCCTTACTGTACCAAACTTGCAACAACCATTTTAGATTGAGACATATGCTTCAGAATATGCTATCGGTGCAATCCTCACTCAGCATGGGAATATGGTGGCCTATCACAGTGAAACATTATCTAATGTTGTTTGCAGATACCCCACCTATGAAAAATATATGTACTCCATTATGTAGGAATGTCGACAATGGAAGCATTACATTCTAGGAAAGGAAGCAATCATCCACACTGATCACGGGCCTCTGCAATTTATGCAGCCACAAGGAAAGTTACATATTGACCACCATCAGAAGTGTTCCACTTACATGTACAATTACATTTGAACATCAAGTACAAGAAGGGAATCACCAACCATGCTGAAAATTGCCTCATTCGACCCTCGGTTGTGGTGCTAACCATCATTATTAACTCTTATGGGCGTGAGACCTCCAAGTGGCCACAATTATAAAACAATGAATCTAACTTTGTTGCTACCTATCATACATTGAGCGCAGGAAAATAGGTTCCAAACTTTCATCTCTAGAATGGAATTTTATGTCATCCAATCCATCTTTTTGTTCCTTCAAGAGATCATACAAATCTGATTGGGGAAGCTCATTATATTCGAGCGGTAGGACACTTTAGCATGGAGAAATCAGTGGTAGTACTACAAAAGAATTTTTATTGGTCGAAGATTCGACAAGACGTCAACAAGTATATCAAATTATTTTGTGCATATGCCATTTCCAAATCCACCATTAAGAAACAAGGGCTATACACCCCTCTTCCTACTCCTGATAGACCTTGGGAGTCCATATCCATGGATTGCATATCCATTCTACCATCAACCAAGCATGGTAATGAATCTGTCTTAATGGTCATTTATTGATACTCTAAGATGGTAGTTTTGACACCTTGCAATAAGAATATCACAGCCAAGGAAACTACTAATATCTTATTTTAGTTTGTTTGGGTTCATTTTGGGATCCCACGGACCATTATTTCAAATTGAGACTGTAGGTTCATCAGTACTTTCTGGTCCAGTCTATGGTCGATGATGGACACCAAGGAGACCAAATCAATTGTCTTCCACCCACAGATTGATGGACAAATAGAGGTAGTCAATAAGATGATTGTTCATATCTTGAGGATGTACAATTCAAAGAATCCACACACATGGGATGAGATCCTTCCTTATTGTAATGTCCCCCAGCCCAATCGACGGACATTGCGATGCAGAATACTCATAAAAATGAAATCTCTGCTAACTAATTTAATTCTTTTACAACTAATTGATTTCCTATATCTTTTATCTACGAATTTAAAACATATTTAACTATTGTTCTCCTGTTGGTTACTTCTCTCTTGATACATTTCTTAGGTTGACCCAGGTTTAGGTATACCATGGTTTCCAACAAAACCCCCTTAAAACTATCGGCCCCTCTAGTAAACCAGAAGGCAACATAGTACACAGAGTGAACTGCGTAGTCTCACCCGAGATAGTTCTATTGGTGGCTACAACTCTCAAGTGCTTGCAGCCTGGGAATGAGTGGGGATCTGGGATTAAACTCTGTGATCTTCATTTTTCACTTTAACATTCATATTATATTGAATACCTTGTCATTCTTATTCATGCATGTAAAATAACATATCTAACTAGTCATTCACACATTTTTCTAACATCTAATCATTGACAATAAAGGAAATACAAAATATTCAATCACATAACACATGATCTGTCGTGGTTCACCCCTCCTGGGCTACGTCCACAAATATTTGGCTTCTCTTCTCTTTTATTATGGTGTTTCCAAAACTACAGCGCCACTCGCATTACAATTCTCCTCAGACAGGTCAAGATCTATAATGAGGCGAACTAGATCACACCAGGATCCTCATCCTATGATCTAACCTTCAAGATCTACCTTATTTCCTCTCCTCAACTCAATAGCTTACAAAACAGATTAGATTTACAATGATTATGATCCATAACCAAAACTCTGAGCTAGAACTAATAATATTCTTCAAACAACAACAACAACAACAACCCCCACCTAGACCTCCTAGGTACACATTTATACATATTTTCAGCTTACCAACCATTACATTCTCTTACCAAAACCCTAACCCTAACATGATTAGGTCTTCTTGCATGTGTGCCTCACATGTTTTCCTCTTCTACATGCATGTTTTTCTTGCACATGCTATTTTTCCTGCATGCACGTCTGCCTTACACGTGCTTCTTTTCCTCAATGTGCATCTGCCTTACATGTGATTCTTTTCTTCAAAACTGGGCATGTGCCCAATAGGCCCCCAAAATTGACATCGTGACTCATACCAAGTCACTTCCTAACTCTAGTGTCTGTCACTGCATGTGCCAGTGTGTCATACATTTCGGTGATTCTTTGGCACTACACCTAATCCTGGCTGCTCCTTTTGGCCATATCTTCCACAAGTTGCATCATGACTGGTTTTTGTAGCATCTCTCCTCCTTCCACTGTGATGCACTCTACACTCAATTTTTTTGTGTCGATCTCAACGATGAGTTGTTCTTCCTTTTCTCACAGGGGCTCCAACTAATCCTGTCGCATCATATTTTGCGCTTGTACTCCTTTTTCCTCTGCTTGTAAGGTTTTCATCTCCACAGAATTTTTGATATTTTATCGAAGTGACATTGTTCTATGTTGTTTCTTAGCATCTTCCATGGCTGCGTGTAGTTTGTCCTCCTTCCCTTGCATCTCTTGTAAGCTTCCATCCTAAAGAAGTTGTGTCCATAGTTGGGCGCTCTTCTCCAACAGTTGTATCAACCTTTGTATATTATGCATGATGCTCTTTGTAGAAGCTATCATGTCCCAGTACCTTTGTTCTCTTGTTCCTAGAGTAGTTGTAGGAACTATGCACTCCTCCAGCTCTTTGATATGGTCCTTGTAGTGTTGCATCATGTGTGTTATCTTCTTCATTTTCTCCTGTGCTGACACTCCTTGTATTCCCTCGCTATCCAAGATGGCTTGAAACATTGTGTGGATATGATTTTCCATCTCATCCACCTTTTGTTGTGCCATATTCTTCTCTTTCCCCTCTTGGCTAAGAGCCTCCTTCAGTGAGGTGTTCTCTTCCTACACCAATTGTAAGTTTGTCGCATCAGATCTTGCTCTAGACTAAATTTTTTGCACGATGCTCACTTGTAATTTATAGAGTGCTTTGGTTGGAATCTTGGGCAATGCCAAGTCCATCATCTCAATCTCTCTCAATGTCATTGTTTTTGTCTCCTCATCTATGAACAACATGTTATGAGTAAACATGAATTTTACACTCCCCTACATCATGATTTTCACTGTCTCGCCCATCGGTACCCCTTATTTCACTGGAGCTATTGTCTATTGTTGTTGCTACTCCGTTTTTACCTTTATCTACTCCAGCGTAGTTTTCACCTCTTGGATTTGCTTTAAAATTGAATCTTCATGGTTCTTGACATTCTCCCACACGTTTGACAGTCGATCCTCTATTGTCATGGCTATCATCTCCACATTGTCTTGCCTCAATGATGTTTCCATGGGATTCCTATGGGCCTTGGCCTTCTTTATGGAACCACTTGGTTGCTCCCCTGTTATCTTCCTTTGGGACTCTGGTGGTTTAGATGCTTCTAGCATATTTGTATCCCTATCGGTATCCTACCCTTCTCCTTCTTCCATTGAGACTTCTTGTGTCTCTGTCTGCTTTTCCTTCGGGCGTTCTTGTTTTGTTGTTTCTCCTGTTGTTTGCTTTATGCATGATTATCCCTGTGTGGAACCACGTTGGGATGGATTCTTCATTTTGGTTTTCATTTTTATGGGAGTGGTTTCCTCTTCCTGGACTTGTGTCATATTTTTATTGGTGTTTGATCCATTTGTGCCTACCTGTTGCGCAGGGGCTATTCTGTTCTATGTCCTTGTTCATGCTTCTAGCACCGTCTTTGATATTTTTCTCACTCTCCACTCCTCGGGCCATTCCTGGACCTCCATATGGATGTCCTGCATTGTTACGAAGTACTTCAACTACATCCACTTCTTAGTTGTATCCCTCTTTTCTTGTAGCCACATATTGTGGCATAATTCCTGGATGCTTTCTATCTGCCCAAGCTCCAGGACAGTTTCTATGGGAATCCTCCATGTCTCTGTGACTCTATTTTGGATCTCTATCAAGTATATAACGAACATGTCATTGTTAAGTTTCTTATTTTTGGGATTAGGTGTATTGTGAAGGGATGTGTAGCACGTTGCGCCACATTTTCCTGTCCTTGGAAGGAACAAACTATATGTGGGTTCCTTCCACCCCATTATTAGAAAAATAGGATCGAGAAATAAAATAAAACAAATGCAGAAATAAAACACAAAAGATACACAATACAATAGAGACAAGGATATATGTGGTTCACCTAGTGTGGGCTACATCCACCAGAGAAATTTCCAGGTCCTTCCTTTATTATTATCTAGCAAATGAAGGGATACAACCTACAACACATCCGTTGTAACTTCCTCTTATTTCTCTCACAGTCTCCTCATTCATAATACAATATTCACAAAATTATACATAGCCACAATACATTTCCCTCATAAAAGAGGGTTTCCTTCTAGGGAAAAAAACCCTAACATAACTTCTATAGTTAGATCTACGACCTTATAATGAATGGTCCATATTTACAATGAAATTACAATATACATTTACAAGTCATTTTTTCCTTCATGAGCCTGCTTTCCCCTGGACCTCGCGGAGGGGGTAACCCCCCCTCTGCACTCCCCTGTGTGGAGGATTGTACATTCTTCTAGGGTGTAAAGTATTCATGGGGTATAAACATGACTGAAAACAAAGACCTCTTAATCAGGAAGATAATCAGGCTCCACAAACAACAATCTCCCACTTGGATACTAATCTCAACAACTCCATCGATGTTGTATATGTTGGACTATGATCCTTCTTGGACCTGGAAAATTTCTCATATTCATATTCATTCTTGAAGACTAATTGAAACTAGGTAGGAACTCAGTTTCTCCCTGGTTACTCCCTTTGTTAACATGTCTGCAAGATTCTGGCTAGTGTGTATCTTTTCCAACTTCAAATGTCCATCTTCCAAGATGGATCATATGAAATGGTACCTGAGTTGTATATGCTTAGTCTTTGAATGGAAGGATGAGTTATTTGAAAGATGAATGGAACTCTCACTATCACAGTACAACCTGTTATTCTCTTACTTCTTTCCCAATTCCTCCATAAACCTCTATAATCAAATCATCTCTTTACTAGACTTTGTAGAAACAACATACTTTCCCTCTGTTGTTAAAAGTGAAAAAACCTTTTGTAGTTTCTAAATCCAACATATTATTGTTCCACCTATAGTAAAAACATACCATGTGGTGCTCCTCCTGCTATCTTTATCACCTTTTGTATCTAAATCAACATATCCTTGTAGAACAATGTCTTGACCTTCAAAACATAATGCATGAGTAGAAATACCTCTCAAATGCTTGAGAATCCACTTTACTACCTCCCAATGTTCTTTACCTGGATTGTTCATATGCTTTCTCACTACTCCCACTGCATGTGCAATATCTTGTCTTGTGAAAACCATCGATACATCAAGATGCCAACTGTTGATGAATAAGGGACCCTAGACATGTATTTTATTTCCTCCTTTATATTGGGACACATTTTATTAGTTAATTTGGAATGGTTGGCCAAAGGTGTGCTAATTGGTTTTGCATTCTACATTCTAAACCTCTCCAACACCTTATCTATGTATTCACCCTGAGACAATGTCAATTTGTGATTTTTCTTGTCTCTTGTTATTCTCATACCAAGGATTTTCTTTGCAGCACCCAAATCCTTCATCACAAATGAATTAGATAATTTCTTCTTGAGAACATTTATATCATGCATATTCGACCCTACAACAAGAATGCCATCTACATACAATAGCAAGATAATATAGCTTCCATTTTCTAGATTTTTAAAATAAACACAGTGATCTGAATGGCATCTACTATAACCATGTCCTGCCATAAACTTGTCAAAATTCAAATACCATTGCCTTGGATTTTTCTTTAGCCCATACAAGCTCTTCTTCAATCTTCATATCAAATTCTCCTTCCCTTTGACCTCATACCCCTATGGTTTTTGCAAATAAACCTCCTCCTTCAAATCCCCATGGAGAAAAGTTGTTTTTACATATAAATGTTCAACATGCAAATCTTCTACTGCCACAAGACTTAAAATAGTCATAATTGAAGTCATTTTAACAACAAGAGAAAATATTTCATCAAAATATATACCTTTCTTTTGTGCAAACCCCTTTACAACAAGTCTAGCCTTGTACCTATTTTTTCCTCCATATTCTTCCTTCAACTTGTAAATCCATTTATTCTGCAATGCTCTTTTTCCTGCAGGAAACTGAACCAAGTCCCAAGTCTGGTTATTTACCAAATAATTCATTTCCTCTTTCATTCCTTGCTCCCACTTCTTTTTGGTGTCTACCTGCATTTCCTCTTCATAACATTCAGGTTCACCAGAATCAATCAACAATAAATAATACAATGAAGGAGAGTATCATTAAGGGGGTCTACTTAACTTGATAGATCTTCTAACAACACTTGTAGGCGTTTGAGGTACTTTTTTATCATGTTGTTGTACATTTTGATTTCCTGGTACCTTTGGAATTTATTTTTCAGTGATCTCATCAAGCATTGTGTATTCTGGTTTTTTCTTTTTCCTGTTTCTTTCCCTGCAATTGATCTTTGTACATGACCTTTGTTGGGCTCTAAAGATGTCCTAAAAACAACCTCTATGCATTAGCCAAAGGTAGGCACTGGCACAAGCATTTTACTTGTTTCCTATGTAGGTTCTTACCTTCCGTTTTCAATACCCGTCCTCCAGAGATGCAACCCCTGCAAAGGGACAACAATCATAACAAAAGGAACAGAAATTGTTTCGTTCAAATGAACAACACCACTTACAAAAGGGACAACAATCATGAAAAGGGAACGACAGTCGTTATATTGGGCCGAACTAATGTTGTATTAATTGAGTTGTAGTACTTGCCCAACTATTTAATTTGTCAACCAGGGGTTCATAAACTGATGAAGCACACGCAAAGTATATGCAATATTGAAGCAGAACTGATCTAATCTAATGTTTAAGATACAACTGAAATTGAATCCTTAATCTAACAAACAACTAAAATAGAATCATTAATCTAACACACAACTGTAATAGAATCATTAATCTAACAAACGACTTGGAATTGAATCATTAATCTAACACACGACTGACATAGAATCATTAATCTAACACACGACTTGGAATTGAATTAATCTAGTTGCGTAAATGAAATTACTCTAAGAATGGGAAATTGCATAAAGGAAATTAATCTATGAATGGATAACTACATGAAGGAAAAACAATTACAACATGTGAAGAGTTGAAGGACACAACAACATATGTGATCTCACGCCAATGAGGAAATCTTACATTACAATAACCAAGTCAATCTTCATAACATAATAATGAAAGCATGGAAACCAAAACTATGGATCAAAGATAAGAATCCATTTATCTTTCGAATCCTAATGACTACCATTAATGACTACTCTAATTCCATATTCTAATTGAATACTCCAACTCCCTCTTGAATCCTCATGAAGAGAGATCACTCTCTTTTATACATGAGAGCCTTGAAGATAAGATGACCATATCATTATTACAGATCCACTTTTCTCTCAACCTATTTCCATTATTACAAAATTTAATCCCTTCAAATCCTCACATATATCTTGGATAAGATATTCCAACCAAATCTCCATGATCTCCTTGGAATGGGCTTGAATTATCTTCTCAAATCTTGAAATGGTGGAGGAATTATTCGAAAATCCCTTTTCAATTAATCCTTCACATATTCCTACACATTACAAAGCTCACACATTTTTGAGATATATATGAAAACATGTCAATTTT
>ML815567.1:98716-119726 GCA_009831015.1 Picea engelmannii
ACGTGTATCCCTCTCCTTAACTCGGAACCCCCCCACCCCCCCACCTAAAACCTCTTACTGCTGCCTACTCCCTCCGAGTAGACCACTTACCACCACCTCTTACCACTCCCACCTCCCACTTCATCTCTCACCTTTCCCCATCACATCGCCCGCTCTCCCTCCTCATCTCATTATGGTACACCTGTCCTCCACTCACCGTCGGACCATGTCCCCTTATCACTCATGCCTATCATCTCCTGCCAGGTGTTCTACCACTCACCTCCTCCTAGGCAGATGGTCCCCATCCCGCCTACTACCACAACCTTTCCTCTGCCCCCCACATCATCACCTCGTTCCACTTCATCATTTTCATGTCCCATCATAGCACGCATACTTTCCCGGTCACCTTCCATCTTCCAGATCCTCGTCCACATCTGTCATTTGGGTCCCCTTGTAGCAATTCAACGAAGCACCAGACAACCAAGGGAAGGACACCACATCCTACAAATGTAGAGCTGACTTGAGCCTCCCCGATCCCGAGGAATCAATTATTAAAGTAGTTGGTGGTGGTTGGACATTGTTTCCACCATTAATGGAAAGTCCGGAAAGGGACTGTTAGTTGGTCAACTCACTTTTAGGCCCATTCTAGAATGCGATTGCATCTAACTGAACTTCACGACTAGCTAGATATTGCATGTGCAGTCTGCAAGGAGGCATGCAGACGTAATTCCTTTAATGTAATAGTTTGAACATGTTGTTGTGAGTCCATTTTGAGTATTTAGGAGTCATTCTCAATTTTAGTTAGGGTCGATGGTAGAGTTGAGCTCCATCATGTAATGTTTTAGTAAAGATCTTGGTTCTCCAGTTATGTATGGTATTTTTGAGACTTCTTTTTTAATAACAGTCAGTTTTCTTCCCCATTTCTTTTGACCTCTGATACTGGACGCTCAGTCATGGATGATCCAGTCGAGTTGTTGTGATTGTGGTGTAACGTGGGTTTGATTGCATTGTTGTTACAATGTTTTTTCAGTTTCTTGAAGTTCTCAGATCCGAGTGGATCTTGTATCTAAATATTTTCTTTCCCAAGGCTACTGGAAGGTTGGATGTTTATAGCAGACCTTCACTTTTCTCTCTCTTTCTTCCACTTATCCACCACTATATCAACTTAATGATTGAAGTTAGATCAAGACCCCATTTATCTGTGCACACTTGCCTAGATTTCTAAGTTAAAATGATATATCCTAAGTCTACATCCATTAGACCACCATTAAATAATTTCACTATGACATAATTGATGGGTATCATGCTTACTTTTGACGCAATCCAGAGGTGACTCCTGGTGCTAACATTTCTGGCACCATTGTCGAGGACGAAGTTGAAGATTTTCCCTGGGATTGAACCACAAAGCTTACTAGTTCTGAAGGTTCAGCAGAACCCAATATATCAATATTGCAACTGTGCACCTGGAAAATTCACTGTGGTGACTCCATTGATGTGGATCTATTGGAAACTCCACCATTTCAATTGTGGCTTCCAGAGGTAGACACACGAGGTATACTCCGTAGCTGCCCCTAGAAACACCTAAAGCTGACCCAGAGAAAATTATCAGAAAGGGAAAGGCCCTTCAAGAAGGAGATTTTGCAGTTGAACCAAGTATTTCTGATGATTTTCATGATCCTTCTTTAGAAGCTCCAATTTCTACTCCTCATTCCCCTATTATACCTTATGTTGGAGTTTCCAGAACTTTAAATTTTGGGAGTGTTCCTGCTAAGTTTTCCCCTCGTGGTCTGGGATTAGAGGGAGAAATCCTTGTCACTCCTTTCTCCCCTGAAGTTGTACCATGGTCTAGACCTCGAACCTTAGAATATTTTCCAACCCTGGGCTTTACCACCCCCTCCTCTTGTTATTTTTTCTACTACAGAAAGGGAAACCTCTGTTCCCTCGAATCCTATGGCCTTTTCTCCAAATCCTCTGTTGTTTCCTTTTCTTCCTGAAAGCTCAGTTCCATTCTCCCCTGTTTGAAACCCATCTCCTCCTAATTCTCCTCCACCTATCATCCCTATGGCAGGTGTTAATCCTCCTAGAAATAGAATGGACATTACAGTAGCTGCCAGACACACCCCTCTTGTCTTACCTAAACCTCTTAATTCCCTACCAGCTGGTGGCTACCTTAAGTAGTAGCCTAAGTTCACTAGGGAGGGAGATGTTACTATAGAGGAGCACCTTGCAGCCTTCTATAGTTATGCTGATAGCTATATCATAGTAGATGAAGATGTATGGATGAGGGGTTTTGTCCATAGTGTTGATGGAGAAGCTAGAAAATGGTTTAGAGCCCTCACTCCTGGATCCATTGATGGGATTGAGGCTTTATATGATATCTTCTTGAGACAGTGGGGGGATAAAAAAGACTTCATGTACTATATCACTGAGTTCGGGTCCCTAAAGAGTAAAGAGGGAGAGTCTGTATTTGACTTCTCCAAAATATTCAACAAAATGTACAATAATATCCCTGCTGAGATAAAGCCTACATAAGCCTCTGCCAAAATTACCTATGCTAGTGCTTTTGACCCTGATTTATGCCTCCTGTTAAGAGAGAGAAGAGCTACTTCCCTAGCTCACATGCAAGATGAAGCCCTATAAGTAGAGTCTAATGTATTGGCAGTGGACCGACTCATAAATAAGGCTGATAGAGACAGAGGAAGAGGAAGATCTGAAGCCTTAACCTCCATTTCTTCTGCCCTTCCCCCTCAAATGTATGAAGTAACCAAGTTACTAAAATATATTTCAGACAGAATGGAAAGGTTGGAATTGGAGGGAAATCATACATACAGAAATCCTCAAAACATTGATAACAGAGGAAACTTCAGGAGGTCGAATAATAGTGCTCCTCAGATTATGCAGAGAGAGCCTTGAAACAGAGACAAGGATGATCAGAAAATCTAGACCCCTCTTCAAAATAACCTTGTCATAGATAATGGCATAGAGGAAGCGGACGTAGACCCATAAATTCACTTCCTTGAAGATTTATCCCCTTCTCCTCACTTAACTCAGTCAGCATACAAGGAGTCTCTTACGGACATTCATTTAAATGAATTAAGTAAGGGGGATAAGACTAGTGACAACCCAAATAGATACAACCTAAGGTCCAAGAATAAAGGAGTTAATACCGATGTTCTTGAGCATCCAACCAACACAGAAAAACTTGCTAATGATGTAGCAAGCAGCAGTAAAGAGAGAAATGATCATAATTCCTCACCAGTAGCCAGAGGTCCCATCCTAGAGGTAAGAGAAATTCTGAAGCCCCCCTCCTATTTACAATTTGAGCATGAAATTTAGAAGATTAGGATTCCACCCACCCTTTCAGAGATGGTTAAACATGAAGATTTTAAGAAATCCATGACTAAGATTTTGCTTCCTGAACCTCTTCTCCTCCCCCAGAATCCATCAATTTTCAAGATGAGAAGCCAGTAGTAATCCTAGGTCCTATGGTAGAATATAGAGATGATTCATCCCCCCCTTTATACACATCCTTGAACATACATGATAAGGTGTTTCATAATTGTTTGATGGATTCAGGGGCCTCTCATAATCTCATGCCCAAAGCTGTCATGGAAGAACTAGGACTAGAAATCACAAAAGAGTACCATGACTTGTGTTCATTTGATTCAAGGAGAGTACAATGTCTTAGGGTCATCAAAGATCTGGTTGTGACCTTATTCCAATTTCCCATGAAAAGTATGGTCATGGACATCGTGGTGGCTGATGTTACCCCCAAATTCGGCATGCTATTGTCCAGATCTTGGATCAAACGGCTTGTGGGAACCTTGCAGATGGAACTCACATATTATACCATCCCAGTCTTTGGGGGAGAACATATAAGATTGTACAGAGAGGCTCAGTTGGCCTACATTATTAGTGATGAGGAAAACCCCACCAATCATCCTATCTTTTCCCTTGATGTTGATTTAGGATCCATCTTATTTCAGCTTATTGATGCCCCTGAGCCTCCTCTTGAGATCTGGAAGACCATTACTCTCTATGAAGATTCTCCTATGCTTACTTATGTTTGGAAAATGTTATTTTATGGAGCCTCTTCTAGAGAAAATTTTGGTGCTAGAGTAGTTCTCATTTACCTTGCTCAAGAAACCATATATTTGTCATACAAACTAGAGTTTGAAACTACAAATAATGTGGCAGAATACGAAGCTATCGTTTTGAGTTTGAGGGCTGAAAAGGACATGGGGATTAAAAATATATTAGTATTTGGAGATGTTGAGTTGGTTGTCTAGAATATCATAAACACTTATCATGCCAAACACCCCCAGCTCAGAAGTTACAGAAACGAAGTAAGGGACCTCATTGACAGTGTTTTCTCAATTTTCAACATTTCATTTATTCCAAGGGAAAAGAATGTCATGGTCGATTCTTTGGCTGTCTCAACAAGAAATTTCAAAGTGCCCTGCCACCTAAGCTTAGGTATGATATAGAAGTGAAATATAGACCCTCTATACCTGACAATGTCAAGCATTTGAAGGTATTTGAGGATCATCTTGAGATCAAGAGTTTCCTGGAAACTGTTGATGAATTCTCTGCATTACACATAGACCAGGATCCTGATTCTCAAAGTCACCCACATGATGATGTATTTTTAAAGAAAATTTCTAATCATCATATTGTGCAGTTACCGAGCAATCACATTCTGAAGGTACTAGTTCCTTTGGAAAGATTATTTGACCAAAATGATGTGGCGGTAAAGGGTAAAGTTTCAAATGATGATGTTGATGTGGTTGAGTGAAATATTGGCACTAAGAACAATCCTAAGTTTGTCAAGTTGTCAAGCAGCCTAACAAGAAAGAAGGGGGCCGAGTATGTTGAGCTACTAAAGGAGTATGCTAATTTGTTTTCCTGGACCTATGAAGACCTCAAAACATATGACACCAACGTTATTGAGAATAAGATTCCATTGAAAGAAGAGGCCAACACATTTAGACAGAAATTAAGACAAATAAATCCTATGTTGTTTCCTATCATGGAGAGAGAGGTAAATAAGTTGTTATACACCCAGATCATTGTCCCTTTGAGATATTTAGAATGGGTGGCCAACCTGGTCCTAGTGAGGAAAAAGAATGGAGAAATCAGACTTTGTGTCGATTTCAGGAACCTGAACAGGAGCTCAAAGAAGGACAACTACCCCCTACCAAAAATGGAACACATATTGTAGAGGGTAACATGTGCATCCAGGATTTCCATGATTGACGGTTTTTTTTGCTACAATCAAATCTACGTCCTACCTGAAGATAAAGAAAATACATCCTTCACCACTCCTTGGGGTACATTCATGTATGCCAAAATTCCCTTTGGATTGATGAACGCAAGAGCGACCTTTCAGGGAGCCATGGACATCACCTTCATTGGAGAAAAAGATAAATTTGTAGTCATCTACTCGGATGACATCACAGTCTTCTCCAAATCTGATAAAGAACACTACAGTCATTTGAGAAAGGTCTTCTTAAAATGCAGAAGGTTTTGTCTCTCCTTAAATCCCAAGAAATCATTGTTTTCCATGAAGGAAGGGAATTTACTGGGGCACATAGTATTAGTTGAGGGAGTCAATATTGATCCCAACAGGGTAGGAGCTTTTCAAACTTTGTCACTTCCCAGGTCCAGGAAGGAAGTTCAGTCTTTCTTAGGAAAAATTAATTTTCTGAGAAGGTTTGTTTCAAACTTTGTTGAATTGGTGAAGCATATCACAACCACGCTCAGGAAGGGGAATGAAGTGAAATGGATTGTTGAGCCCAGGAAATCATTTGAAAAAATTAAAAAGGCATTAACTGAAGCACCTGTGCTAATCAGTCTCGATTATTCCAAGGATTTTCTAATTTTTTCCTTTGCTTCTTTTGATACAGTGGCAGTTCTTTTATTGCATAAAAATATTGAAGGGCTGGAACAACCTATTTCATTTTTCAGTAGGGTGTTGAGAGACACAGAAATTAGATATGACATCATGGAGAAGCAGGCCTATGCCTTGGTGAAAGCTCTTAAAGCTTTCAGAGTCTATGTTTTTCGTTCAAATATTATTGCTTATGTTCCTTCATATTCTGTGAAGGACATTCTTATTCATCCTGACATAGACAGAAGAAGGAGCAAATGGATTGCTAAAATCCTTGAATTCGACCTGGAAATAAAACCCACCAAATTAATTAAAGGACAAGGTTTGGCCAAGTTGTTGGATGAATCTAATTGTAAATATTTGGGGGGTTACTTCATCAACACTTGCTCAGAAAATCAACAAGCTGAGTTGTCTGACAAAAATCCATAGGATCGCCTTCCAATGGAAGGATGTACCTGGTACAATGACACTGTATATTTTCTGCAAGAGTTGTGACCTCCAAATGCAATGTGGAAGAGAAAAGCAAGAGATTTAAAGCTCAAATCAATTAGGTATTTCCTTATTGACTAGGTCTTGTATTAGAAAGACCCTCTAAAAGTTCTTCTGAAAAGTTTAGACCCATAGGAGGCCCAAAATATTATGTTTGAATTCCATGAAAGCCTATGTGGAGGACATCACTTCTGGAGGACCATGGCCTATAAAATTCTTAGGGTTGGGTATTACTGGCCTACTTTATTCACTTATGTCTATGCAAAAATTAGGGCTTGTATTAAATGTCAGAAATTATCTGGAAAGCAGTAGCTCAAGTCCCAGACATTGAAGCCTGTAGTAGCCTCAGGAGCCTTTCAGTAGTGGGGCCTAGACTTTATTGGAGAAATTCATCCTGCTTCAAGTGGTCAACACAAGTGGATCTTGATTGCCATAGATTATTTCACCAAATGGATAGAAGTTATCCCCACAAGGAGTGATTCTCATAAAGTGATCATTGGTTTCCTGGAGGATATTATTGTAAGGTTTGGTTGTTCGAACATAATCATCACTGATAATGTTGCATCCTTCAAGTCTGAGCCATTGATCAAATTATGTGAACAATTTGGGATTTCATTAATCCACTCCAACCCCCTATTACCCCCGGGGAAATGGAATAGCAGAGTATTCTAACAAAAGCCTTATTAAAATTATTAAAAGACTGTTATAGGACAATAAGAAGGCCTGGGATTCAAATCTAAAATTTTCTCTATGGGTTGATCGAGTGACAATCAAGAGGTCCCTAGGCATCTCCCCTTTCCAACTTGTATATGGGACAAAAGCAGTTTTTCCTTCTTAGTTGTCTCTACCTATAGTGAAATTCTTTTAGCATTATCAAGGAGAGCCTAAAAATATGATCAGAAGAATTCATCAACTGGTAGAATCCCAACAGACTAGAGAGAAAGTGATGCACAGAGCTCATGACCGTCAGAAGAGGATCAAGAAATCCTTTGATAGAAAGGTGAGAAAATAAGAGTTCCAGTTGGGAGATCTAGTACTTAAATGGGATGCACCCAGACAAGACAAGGGAAAGCATGGTAAATTTGAAGCCCTATGGATTGGGCCCTTCAAAGTTTCTAAGATAGCTTCGAATAATACCTACAGGTTGCATAATTTAGAGGGCGATGAATTTTTTGGTGGCACTGTAAATGGGTATTTTCTGAAGAAGTTCTTTATTTAAGCCATAAGTGGCTCCCATGTATTTGTAAATATTGTTTTTCTTTGTTTTCAGTTTTACAAGTGACTCCATAACCCAAAAGCAAGGTGCTAAAACTGCAGAAGAGTTCTTGTCATCTCACAAGGATAAATCCATCCCCCATGGAGCCTAATGTTATCACATTAATTTGGGGGGGTGTTTTCCTAAGAAATGGACCCCTTTGGAGAAAAAAATGGCAAGAAATGAGTTTAAAAACCCAGTTATCCTAAGTTTTGTGTGTGCAGGCACATCACACTAAGCAGTGCATAGATCTGGGTGGTTGAAATTCGTGCACCCAGATCTATGACATAGAAGCCATATCGAACCCCCCCTGCGATGTTCTCCCTTTAACAAGAGGGGGGGGGTCCAAGTTGGTGGTTTTAAAATGTGGGTCCCCCACTAATGTGTTGGCCTCTCCTTAACTTGGACCCCACCCCCACCTAAAAACTCTTACCACCGCCTACCTCCTTTGAGTAGACCACTTACCACCACCTCTTACCTCTCTCGCCTCCCATTGACATCTATCTCCCACTCCTTCTCTCACCTCTTCCCATTACATCACCCACTCTCCCTCCTCGTCTCATTATGGTACACCTGTCCTCCAGTCACTGTCAGACCATGTCCCCTTATCACTCCCGCCTATCATCTCCTACCAGGTTTTCTACCACTCACCTCCTCCTAGGAATATGGTCCTCATCCCACCTACTTCCATGGCCTTTCCTCTTCACCACACATCATCACCTCATGCCACTTCATCATTGTCCTATCCCAGCGTAGCACCCATGTTTTCCGCCACCCATACTTTCACGGTCACCTTCCATCCACTAGATCCTCGTCCATGTTCGTCGTTTGGGTCCCCTCGTAGCAGTTCAATGAAGCAACAGACAACCAAGAGAAGGCCACCATGCCTACAAATGTAGAGCTTACTTGAGCCTCCCTAATCCCAAGGAAGTAGTTATTAAAGTACTTGGTGGTGGTTGGACATTGTTTCCACCATTAATGGAAAGTCTGGAAAGGGACTATCAGCTGGTCAACTCACTTGCAGGCATGTTCTGGAACATGATTGCGTCTGATTGAACTTCATGACTAGCCAGAGACTGCATGTGCAGTCTGCCAGGAGGCATGTAGACGTAATTCCTTTAATGTAATAGTTCGAACTTGTTGTTGTGAGTCTGTTTTGAGTATTTAGGAGTCGTTCTCAATTTCAGTTAGGGTCGATGGTAGATTTGAGCTTCTGCATGTAATGTTTTAGTAAAGATCCTGGTTCTCCAGTTATGTATGGTATTTTTGAGACTTCTTGTTTAATAACAATATTTTTTCTTCCCCATTTCTTTTGACCTCTGATACTAGAAGCTCGGGCATGGATGATCCAGTTGAGTTGTTGTGTTTTTGGTGTAATGTAGGTTTGATTGCATTGTTGTTACAACGTTTTTTCAGTTTCTTGAAGTTCTCAAATCTGAGCGGATCTTGTATATGAAGCTTTTCTTCCACCTATCTGCCACTATATCAACTTATTGATTGAAGTTAGATCAATACCCCATTTATCTGTGCACAATTGCCCATCTTTCTTAGTTAAAATGATATATCCCGAGTCTTCATCCATTAGACCACCATTAAATCATTTGACTGTGACATAACTGATGGGTATCAGGCTTACCTTTGACGCAATCTATAGGTGACTCCTAGTTCTAACAAAGAGGAAATATGTTGAGATGATATTGTAGAGGTTTAATATGCAAGAGTGTAAACTAGTGAAGGTCCATTTTCCTATAGGTGTAAATTTGTCTATATATTAGTGTCCCAAGACACAGGAATAAGTAGAGGACATGTCTCGTGTACCCTATGTAAGTGTTTTTGGAAGTCTAATGTATGTTATGGCTTGTACTAAACCAAACATTCCCCATACAATGGGATTTTTGAGTAGGTATATGTCAAAACCATGGAAAGAACATTGGACAACTATAAAGTGGATCTTCAGATATTTTTATAGTACTTTAGATTATAAAATTTTCTACCAAGGAAGACTTGGACCTCACATAGAGATAGTCATACATGGTGTTGTTTATGTAGACTAGTTAGAGATATTGATTGTAGAAGGTATACAAGTGGCTGTGTTTTCAACCTATTTGGTAGTGTAATTAGATAGATGAGAAATTAATCTAGGTGGATACTGGTGGCCACCCACTTATTCCACTAATTCAGAATGGTTCCACATCTAAGCAGTTTTTCTATAGCTTTTTAGGTCCCAAACATCTAGGGCCATTTTGAGTCCCTAAACGATGTGTTTTTGGCATGGTAGTGCCCAATATGTTGTTGGAGGCACATACTAGGTCATTCGAAATGTGTAATTCTCAAATATACCTTTTCAATGGGCTACCGAGAGCCCCAAATGGAGATCGTATGAAAATGTTACACCCCCAGGAATTTGACGCATCTGCTGACCACATCGGGGCCCACAAACCTTTTGGCATTTTGATGTTAGGGTTTTCAATGTTTAGGGTTTTCTCATTGACGCTTTATGTTAAAAGGAATTTTCAACCTCTTTGTAATCAGTTTATTGTGAATGGGCATACTCAACACATCTTTCTCTTTACGAATAAGATACCACCATTCTAGCTAGTTTGTGTGCTTTTCATTTTATTGTCTTTTGTATTCATTCATTAATAGAATATGAGTTCAACTGTATTAATTTTTTTCTTGTAATATCTTTATGTGTTTACTTGTTATATATCTACCTTCATTTAATTCTCAACATGATCCGGATCAGTGGTATCAGATAAATATGCTCTTTGTTGTTTTTGTGTGCATGTCCTTGACGAGGTCAGGCTATCGGGAATTGGGTCTTGAACTATTTGAGCTTAGGGAAGAACTCTCTTTCCATCCCAAGAAACCTCCCATGGAAGAAGAAAACAAAGACAATAGAGCAATATATCCTATTAATCTTTTGGTCAAGGAATCCCTTGCATGACAAAGGAACAAGATGATGGATAAATTTTCCCAGATCCTGACGGCTGCCAAAAACAATGGAGTCACCTTCAACCAAGATTCACTTCAGAGGTGTGATGTCATTCAAGGTACAATTTCACTTTGATATTAATCTATTTGAAGTCCATATAGACACTGACACTTTGGAAAAATGGTTAAGTATACTAGAGGGTTATCTGTCTGTCCAAAATGAAAAAATCACCTATGCACTCCTTAAATCCCTTCCCCATGTCAAAGACTAGTGGGAAACTTACTGTGAGCAACATTTCAAAGATGATTATGCAATTTTTGGGCCAGAAATCACTTAGGTGGATTTTTTTTATGTCCTCAAGGAGAAATACTTCCCTGTTGGAAACTATGATGACTAGTACATGAGATGGACAACTCTGCATCAAGAGAGAGACCAAAAGTTGATAGAGTACACCAACATATTCCATACCTTGCACACAAATTTGGGTATTAAAGACTCTGAGAAGTACCATTTTTTGAAGTACTACAATGGCATACATAGGTACATCCAAATAGATATGGAGTTCATGTACATCTCTTGACTTGGAGTTTCTTACCAATATGTTGTCAAGATTGAGAAAAAGAATAAGAAGTATTTTATTTATGCAAACCCATTTCACTAGAAGAACGGTAAAAGTGGCCCTAACTCCTATAAAAAAGGACAGAGAAAGGATGGGTATCCCTAGGACAACCAACCCAATCCACAATCAAAGAAGGGTAATGGGAATTCAAAGGACACTGGAAAGTGGTGCGAGTTCCACAAAATTCCTTGGTAAAAGACTGATGAATGTCACTCCAAACAGTCATTATTGGTTGAGATGAAAACCTCATAGTCAAATGTCGGTTCAGACTCTGATTTAGAACCGAATAAGGGAAAACAAATCATTGACATGGAACCTAGTGTCACCATCACTACCACAAAGGTTAATTTAGAGGAAATAGAGGATCCTGAAGAAGGGTAGTGCCTCTTCCACTAACAAATGTGGGTGAAGGGGACCCCACTCCATTTCATTGTTGACAGTAGTAGTCAAAAGAACCTAATATCATCATAGGTCATCAAGAGGTTGAAGCTAACAATGATTCCACACCCTCATCCATACACCATCAATGGGCTCATCTAGGTATGAGACATCTACATCGGCTAACAATGTCTCCTACAGTATGGCATCAAGCCCATCAAATATGAGGTATGATGTTTCCCCACTTGAAGTTTGTGGTGTTATTTTACGACAACCATTTATGTGAAATCATAATGTTATTTATGAATCTAGGCCTCGTAGTATCATTATTACTTTGGGAGTTCAACTCTACAGGGTACCAGAGGCAGTACCAACTATTATGGTATCTTTTCTCTCCATTAAGCAGTGTCTAAAGGTGATCTCTTAGACCAGGAGATTTTTCCTCTTTATGGTCCATTTCAAAGTTGAATGGAAGATCATTGTAACCTCCAAAACCTCTATGTGCGATATCTCTACCTAGCAGAAGCAGGTGGACAAGATAATAGAAGAACACAAAGATATATTTGCCTCGCCTACTAGGGTGCCTTTGCACTATCAGGTAAATCACTCAACCGATTTGATACCTATTGATCCTTTTCCTAATGACCCTATATATAAGTGCTCTATTTAGGAGAATGAAGAAATCAAATTCCAGATCCAAGAGATAATTTTTAAGGGCCACATTATACCAAGATCCTCACTTTATGGGATCCCAATTATTCTTGTGAATAAGGACAAGACACGGTGGCTTTGTATTGATTACATATTTTTGAACAAGATCATGGTCAAGAACCGGTACCCAATCCCTTAGATTGAGGATATTCTGGATCAGCTCAAGGGCACTAAATTTTTAAGTAAGATTGATATAAAGTTAGGTTTCCACCAAGTGTTGGTTGAGAAAATTGATATATGGAAGACAATTTAATTCCTTGGCCAAGTCTAAATAAGGTCTCTTCGAGTGGTTGTTCATGCCTTTCGGCTTGATTAATGCCTCAACAACATTCATTTGGATTATGGATGATATATTGCAGCCATTCACAAACTCTTTTTTGGTCTTATATCTGGATGACATCCTCATCTTTAGCAAAACCTGAGAGGAACATTTGAGGCACATTCAATAGGTCTTGGTAACCCTGTGAAAACACAATTTATATGCCAATTTGTAGAAGTGTACCTTCAGTATGCAGATAATTCAATATTTGAGATACATCATGGATGAGAAAGGTGTGCATGTGGATCCATCCAAGATCCAATTCATTCATGATTGGTCGACCCCAAATACATTAGCAGAGCTCCACAGCTTCTTGGGCCTCACCAAATTGTGCCGCAATTTTTTGTTGGATTTCTCTCATATCGCTTGGGCCCTAAGCCAAGTGACCAAGGGTGGAGCCAAGGCCAAGTATGTTTAAGCTGCATCACAATAGAAATCATTCAAGGATTTGAAATTCCACCTATACTCATCACCATTCCTTACTGTACCAAACTTGCAACAACCATTTTAGATTGAGACATATGCTTCAGAATATGCTATCGGTGCAATCCTCACTCAGCATGGGAATATGGTGGCCTATCACAGTGAAACATTATCTAATGTTGTTTGCAGATACCCCACCTATGAAAAATATATGTACTCCATTATGTAGGAATGTCGACAATGGAAGCATTACATTCTAGGAAAGGAAGCAATCATCCACACTGATCACGGGCCTCTGCAATTTATGCAGCCACAAGGAAAGTTACATATTGACCACCATCAGAAGTGTTCCACTTACATGTACAATTACATTTGAACATCAAGTACAAGAAGGGAATCACCAACCATGCTGAAAATTGCCTCATTCGACCCTCGGTTGTGGTGCTAACCATCATTATTAACTCTTATGGGCGTGAGACCTCCAAGTGGCCACAATTATAAAACAATGAATCTAACTTTGTTGCTACCTATCATACATTGAGCGCAGGAAAATAGGTTCCAAACTTTCATCTCTAGAATGGAATTTTATGTCATCCAATCCATCTTTTTGTTCCTTCAAGAGATCATACAAATCTGATTGGGGAAGCTCATTATATTCGAGCGGTAGGACACTTTAGCATGGAGAAATCAGTGGTAGTACTACAAAAGAATTTTTATTGGTCGAAGATTCGACAAGACGTCAACAAGTATATCAAATTATTTTGTGCATATGCCATTTCCAAATCCACCATTAAGAAACAAGGGCTATACACCCCTCTTCCTACTCCTGATAGACCTTGGGAGTCCATATCCATGGATTGCATATCCATTCTACCATCAACCAAGCATGGTAATGAATCTGTCTTAATGGTCATTTATTGATACTCTAAGATGGTAGTTTTGACACCTTGCAATAAGAATATCACAGCCAAGGAAACTACTAATATCTTATTTTAGTTTGTTTGGGTTCATTTTGGGATCCCACGGACCATTATTTCAAATTGAGACTGTAGGTTCATCAGTACTTTCTGGTCCAGTCTATGGTCGATGATGGACACCAAGGAGACCAAATCAATTGTCTTCCACCCACAGATTGATGGACAAATAGAGGTAGTCAATAAGATGATTGTTCATATCTTGAGGATGTACAATTCAAAGAATCCACACACATGGGATGAGATCCTTCCTTATTGTAATGTCCCCCAGCCCAATCGACGGACATTGCGATGCAGAATACTCATAAAAATGAAATCTCTGCTAACTAATTTAATTCTTTTACAACTAATTGATTTCCTATATCTTTTATCTACGAATTTAAAACATATTTAACTATTGTTCTCCTGTTGGTTACTTCTCTCTTGATACATTTCTTAGGTTGACCCAGGTTTAGGTATACCATGGTTTCCAACAAAACCCCCTTAAAACTATCGGCCCCTCTAGTAAACCAGAAGGCAACATAGTACACAGAGTGAACTGCGTAGTCTCACCCGAGATAGTTCTATTGGTGGCTACAACTCTCAAGTGCTTGCAGCCTGGGAATGAGTGGGGATCTGGGATTAAACTCTGTGATCTTCATTTTTCACTTTAACATTCATATTATATTGAATACCTTGTCATTCTTATTCATGCATGTAAAATAACATATCTAACTAGTCATTCACACATTTTTCTAACATCTAATCATTGACAATAAAGGAAATACAAAATATTCAATCACATAACACATGATCTGTCGTGGTTCACCCCTCCTGGGCTACGTCCACAAATATTTGGCTTCTCTTCTCTTTTATTATGGTGTTTCCAAAACTACAGCGCCACTCGCATTACAATTCTCCTCAGACAGGTCAAGATCTATAATGAGGCGAACTAGATCACACCAGGATCCTCATCCTATGATCTAACCTTCAAGATCTACCTTATTTCCTCTCCTCAACTCAATAGCTTACAAAACAGATTAGATTTACAATGATTATGATCCATAACCAAAACTCTGAGCTAGAACTAATAATATTCTTCAAACAACAACAACAACAACAACCCCCACCTAGACCTCCTAGGTACACATTTATACATATTTTCAGCTTACCAACCATTACATTCTCTTACCAAAACCCTAACCCTAACATGATTAGGTCTTCTTGCATGTGTGCCTCACATGTTTTCCTCTTCTACATGCATGTTTTTCTTGCACATGCTATTTTTCCTGCATGCACGTCTGCCTTACACGTGCTTCTTTTCCTCAATGTGCATCTGCCTTACATGTGATTCTTTTCTTCAAAACTGGGCATGTGCCCAATAGGCCCCCAAAATTGACATCGTGACTCATACCAAGTCACTTCCTAACTCTAGTGTCTGTCACTGCATGTGCCAGTGTGTCATACATTTCGGTGATTCTTTGGCACTACACCTAATCCTGGCTGCTCCTTTTGGCCATATCTTCCACAAGTTGCATCATGACTGGTTTTTGTAGCATCTCTCCTCCTTCCACTGTGATGCACTCTACACTCAATTTTTTTGTGTCGATCTCAACGATGAGTTGTTCTTCCTTTTCTCACAGGGGCTCCAACTAATCCTGTCGCATCATATTTTGCGCTTGTACTCCTTTTTCCTCTGCTTGTAAGGTTTTCATCTCCACAGAATTTTTGATATTTTATCGAAGTGACATTGTTCTATGTTGTTTCTTAGCATCTTCCATGGCTGCGTGTAGTTTGTCCTCCTTCCCTTGCATCTCTTGTAAGCTTCCATCCTAAAGAAGTTGTGTCCATAGTTGGGCGCTCTTCTCCAACAGTTGTATCAACCTTTGTATATTATGCATGATGCTCTTTGTAGAAGCTATCATGTCCCAGTACCTTTGTTCTCTTGTTCCTAGAGTAGTTGTAGGAACTATGCACTCCTCCAGCTCTTTGATATGGTCCTTGTAGTGTTGCATCATGTGTGTTATCTTCTTCATTTTCTCCTGTGCTGACACTCCTTGTATTCCCTCGCTATCCAAGATGGCTTGAAACATTGTGTGGATATGATTTTCCATCTCATCCACCTTTTGTTGTGCCATATTCTTCTCTTTCCCCTCTTGGCTAAGAGCCTCCTTCAGTGAGGTGTTCTCTTCCTACACCAATTGTAAGTTTGTCGCATCAGATCTTGCTCTAGACTAAATTTTTTGCACGATGCTCACTTGTAATTTATAGAGTGCTTTGGTTGGAATCTTGGGCAATGCCAAGTCCATCATCTCAATCTCTCTCAATGTCATTGTTTTTGTCTCCTCATCTATGAACAACATGTTATGAGTAAACATGAATTTTACACTCCCCTACATCATGATTTTCACTGTCTCGCCCATCGGTACCCCTTATTTCACTGGAGCTATTGTCTATTGTTGTTGCTACTCCGTTTTTACCTTTATCTACTCCAGCGTAGTTTTCACCTCTTGGATTTGCTTTAAAATTGAATCTTCATGGTTCTTGACATTCTCCCACACGTTTGACAGTCGATCCTCTATTGTCATGGCTATCATCTCCACATTGTCTTGCCTCAATGATGTTTCCATGGGATTCCTATGGGCCTTGGCCTTCTTTATGGAACCACTTGGTTGCTCCCCTGTTATCTTCCTTTGGGACTCTGGTGGTTTAGATGCTTCTAGCATATTTGTATCCCTATCGGTATCCTACCCTTCTCCTTCTTCCATTGAGACTTCTTGTGTCTCTGTCTGCTTTTCCTTCGGGCGTTCTTGTTTTGTTGTTTCTCCTGTTGTTTGCTTTATGCATGATTATCCCTGTGTGGAACCACGTTGGGATGGATTCTTCATTTTGGTTTTCATTTTTATGGGAGTGGTTTCCTCTTCCTGGACTTGTGTCATATTTTTATTGGTGTTTGATCCATTTGTGCCTACCTGTTGCGCAGGGGCTATTCTGTTCTATGTCCTTGTTCATGCTTCTAGCACCGTCTTTGATATTTTTCTCACTCTCCACTCCTCGGGCCATTCCTGGACCTCCATATGGATGTCCTGCATTGTTACGAAGTACTTCAACTACATCCACTTCTTAGTTGTATCCCTCTTTTCTTGTAGCCACATATTGTGGCATAATTCCTGGATGCTTTCTATCTGCCCAAGCTCCAGGACAGTTTCTATGGGAATCCTCCATGTCTCTGTGACTCTATTTTGGATCTCTATCAAGTATATAACGAACATGTCATTGTTAAGTTTCTTATTTTTGGGATTAGGTGTATTGTGAAGGGATGTGTAGCACGTTGCGCCACATTTTCCTGTCCTTGGAAGGAACAAACTATATGTGGGTTCCTTCCACCCCATTATTAGAAAAATAGGATCGAGAAATAAAATAAAACAAATGCAGAAATAAAACACAAAAGATACACAATACAATAGAGACAAGGATATATGTGGTTCACCTAGTGTGGGCTACATCCACCAGAGAAATTTCCAGGTCCTTCCTTTATTATTATCTAGCAAATGAAGGGATACAACCTACAACACATCCGTTGTAACTTCCTCTTATTTCTCTCACAGTCTCCTCATTCATAATACAATATTCACAAAATTATACATAGCCACAATACATTTCCCTCATAAAAGAGGGTTTCCTTCTAGGGAAAAAAACCCTAACATAACTTCTATAGTTAGATCTACGACCTTATAATGAATGGTCCATATTTACAATGAAATTACAATATACATTTACAAGTCATTTTTTCCTTCATGAGCCTGCTTTCCCCTGGACCTCGCGGAGGGGGTAACCCCCCCTCTGCACTCCCCTGTGTGGAGGATTGTACATTCTTCTAGGGTGTAAAGTATTCATGGGGTATAAACATGACTGAAAACAAAGACCTCTTAATCAGGAAGATAATCAGGCTCCACAAACAACAATCTCCCACTTGGATACTAATCTCAACAACTCCATCGATGTTGTATATGTTGGACTATGATCCTTCTTGGACCTGGAAAATTTCTCATATTCATATTCATTCTTGAAGACTAATTGAAACTAGGTAGGAACTCAGTTTCTCCCTGGTTACTCCCTTTGTTAACATGTCTGCAAGATTCTGGCTAGTGTGTATCTTTTCCAACTTCAAATGTCCATCTTCCAAGATGGATCATATGAAATGGTACCTGAGTTGTATATGCTTAGTCTTTGAATGGAAGGATGAGTTATTTGAAAGATGAATGGAACTCTCACTATCACAGTACAACCTGTTATTCTCTTACTTCTTTCCCAATTCCTCCATAAACCTCTATAATCAAATCATCTCTTTACTAGACTTTGTAGAAACAACATACTTTCCCTCTGTTGTTAAAAGTGAAAAAACCTTTTGTAGTTTCTAAATCCAACATATTATTGTTCCACCTATAGTAAAAACATACCATGTGGTGCTCCTCCTGCTATCTTTATCACCTTTTGTATCTAAATCAACATATCCTTGTAGAACAATGTCTTGACCTTCAAAACATAATGCATGAGTAGAAATACCTCTCAAATGCTTGAGAATCCACTTTACTACCTCCCAATGTTCTTTACCTGGATTGTTCATATGCTTTCTCACTACTCCCACTGCATGTGCAATATCTTGTCTTGTGAAAACCATCGATACATCAAGATGCCAACTGTTGATGAATAAGGGACCCTAGACATGTATTTTATTTCCTCCTTTATATTGGGACACATTTTATTAGTTAATTTGGAATGGTTGGCCAAAGGTGTGCTAATTGGTTTTGCATTCTACATTCTAAACCTCTCCAACACCTTATCTATGTATTCACCCTGAGACAATGTCAATTTGTGATTTTTCTTGTCTCTTGTTATTCTCATACCAAGGATTTTCTTTGCAGCACCCAAATCCTTCATCACAAATGAATTAGATAATTTCTTCTTGAGAACATTTATATCATGCATATTCGACCCTACAACAAGAATGCCATCTACATACAATAGCAAGATAATATAGCTTCCATTTTCTAGATTTTTAAAATAAACACAGTGATCTGAATGGCATCTACTATAACCATGTCCTGCCATAAACTTGTCAAAATTCAAATACCATTGCCTTGGATTTTTCTTTAGCCCATACAAGCTCTTCTTCAATCTTCATATCAAATTCTCCTTCCCTTTGACCTCATACCCCTATGGTTTTTGCAAATAAACCTCCTCCTTCAAATCCCCATGGAGAAAAGTTGTTTTTACATATAAATGTTCAACATGCAAATCTTCTACTGCCACAAGACTTAAAATAGTCATAATTGAAGTCATTTTAACAACAAGAGAAAATATTTCATCAAAATATATACCTTTCTTTTGTGCAAACCCCTTTACAACAAGTCTAGCCTTGTACCTATTTTTTCCTCCATATTCTTCCTTCAACTTGTAAATCCATTTATTCTGCAATGCTCTTTTTCCTGCAGGAAACTGAACCAAGTCCCAAGTCTGGTTATTTACCAAATAATTCATTTCCTCTTTCATTCCTTGCTCCCACTTCTTTTTGGTGTCTACCTGCATTTCCTCTTCATAACATTCAGGTTCACCAGAATCAATCAACAATAAATAATACAATGAAGGAGAGTATCATTAAGGGGGTCTACTTAACTTGATAGATCTTCTAACAACACTTGTAGGCGTTTGAGGTACTTTTTTATCATGTTGTTGTACATTTTGATTTCCTGGTACCTTTGGAATTTATTTTTCAGTGATCTCATCAAGCATTGTGTATTCTGGTTTTTTCTTTTTCCTGTTTCTTTCCCTGCAATTGATCTTTGTACATGACCTTTGTTGGGCTCTAAAGATGTCCTAAAAACAACCTCTATGCATTAGCCAAAGGTAGGCACTGGCACAAGCATTTTACTTGTTTCCTATGTAGGTTCTTACCTTCCGTTTTCAATACCCGTCCTCCAGAGATGCAACCCCTGCAAAGGGACAACAATCATAACAAAAGGAACAGAAATTGTTTCGTTCAAATGAACAACACCACTTACAAAAGGGACAACAATCATGAAAAGGGAACGACAGTCGTTATATTGGGCCGAACTAATGTTGTATTAATTGAGTTGTAGTACTTGCCCAACTATTTAATTTGTCAACCAGGGGTTCATAAACTGATGAAGCACACGCAAAGTATATGCAATATTGAAGCAGAACTGATCTAATCTAATGTTTAAGATACAACTGAAATTGAATCCTTAATCTAACAAACAACTAAAATAGAATCATTAATCTAACACACAACTGTAATAGAATCATTAATCTAACAAACGACTTGGAATTGAATCATTAATCTAACACACGACTGACATAGAATCATTAATCTAACACACGACTTGGAATTGAATTAATCTAGTTGCGTAAATGAAATTACTCTAAGAATGGGAAATTGCATAAAGGAAATTAATCTATGAATGGATAACTACATGAAGGAAAAACAATTACAACATGTGAAGAGTTGAAGGACACAACAACATATGTGATCTCACGCCAATGAGGAAATCTTACATTACAATAACCAAGTCAATCTTCATAACATAATAATGAAAGCATGGAAACCAAAACTATGGATCAAAGATAAGAATCCATTTATCTTTCGAATCCTAATGACTACCATTAATGACTACTCTAATTCCATATTCTAATTGAATACTCCAACTCCCTCTTGAATCCTCATGAAGAGAGATCACTCTCTTTTATACATGAGAGCCTTGAAGATAAGATGACCATATCATTATTACAGATCCACTTTTCTCTCAACCTATTTCCATTATTACAAAATTTAATCCCTTCAAATCCTCACATATATCTTGGATAAGATATTCCAACCAAATCTCCATGATCTCCTTGGAATGGGCTTGAATTATCTTCTCAAATCTTGAAATGGTGGAGGAATTATTCGAAAATCCCTTTTCAATTAATCCTTCACATATTCCTACACATTACAAAGCTCACACATTTTTGAGATATATATGAAAACATGTCAATTTT
>ML815568.1:18735-55455 GCA_009831015.1 Picea engelmannii
GGAAGGGAGGAAAGTTAGGTCTGTCCCTTCTTCCCCTGCGCCGATTGTACGTGACATATTCGTCACCTTCGTGCTCACGACCATCTGGTTCTTCTGCTGGATTCATGGTCTTTAGTCACAGGCTGGCAGGACTAAAGCTCTGAAACCACTGAAATATCCCTGATCCGGCTGATCAAGATATTTGCTACGGTTCTAATGCCCGGGCGTGCAGATCTGATACACTGGGGGTTTCTGGATGCGTTTTAGCTGTGTGTTTGAGGTGTTCTTCGGTTATTGTGGTTGCATGTTGGTTATTGCAGGTGCATGTGGGTTATTACTTGTGCATGTTGCGTATTTAATGTTTAACAATCATAAAAGAGTGCATGCAAGAGTATAGAATGTCAACTGCTCAGTATCATGAATAATAACGGTTCAAGCATGGAAATACAATAGCCTACTGGAAATATAGAATCTAGACGTCAGCAAGATCTCCTGGATTTGTACTGGAATACAATAGAATAACAAAAAATACCCGTGATCATACGAAGATAGCAGATCTGATGCATGCACGGATAGATCGGCAAAAATGAGCGATTCCGGAGAAATACGGTATCCGCTACCAGCTGGAAAACCCGATCTGAAAAACCCACTGTCAGAATGTGCTCGAAACTGCTCCAATAGATGCGCCCTGGTCTCTATACTGGAATAGATGTCTGTCGGAACTCGGATCAGACCTCTACGGCACCGGATCTGGACCCCTGGGGGGTTTGTGCCCCTCCTTGGGCACTGAATGCGCCCCAAAAGATTCCACCGTCGGAATCAGCTGCTATATGGCTCAAAACGATCGTCTCGTCAAATGATGAAATGGGTCGGAAGAGTTTGGCCGGATCTGCCCTGGAACATCTGCATGCAACGCCAAACGTCTGTCCGGAATGATTGCGCCCAAACTGGCTGGATGGATCGATCTGCAAGATTCCATCGTCGGAATCTGATGATAGATGGCTCAATGGAAGCACCCTGGCTGGATCTCTACTGGGTCGGAATGAATTTGCAATCGGGACACAGGTCTACTGCAGATCTCTGAATCCTCAAAATAGCGTGCGCCCTCCTTGGCTGAGTTGCGCCCTCCACACTGAATACTCCTGAAATGAACGGTGAAATACCTGGATGGTATCTCTGATGGGCTAGGGTGTGTCTCTCAACATCGAAACCGATCAAGGGTGGTGGTTTCCTCTAGAAATCCACAAAACAGTAAGGTCGGCTCTCCTCCTCCTCTGGAAGCTCTCAACATCAAATCATAACAATGCATAATGAGGAATTAGGTCAAATTCCTCCATTTATATCTTTCCCGACCTAATTCTTCGTTGACATCACTTAACCTAGGCGCCTTTCCTCCTAAGTGATTTATTTGTCAATTAAGTCCCCCCCTTATCACCTTTTCATTCTAATTCTCCGTTGACTTAGGCTTAAGTGACTTTTCCTAAGTATTTTGGCTTAATTTATCGTTTAGCCGTTAATTCCTCCTTATTTCTCCATCTGGTTCCCTGTTTGTGCCTGACTATAGTCTACGGGAACATATAGACTACTAAGTCACTCCCTGCTGGCCTAATCTTGGGGACGGGACATCACAAAATCTTGCTTACAAAGAATTGGAATGAGAGGAGAAATAGATGGGACCAATGTGACAGATCCCTTCAAAGAAAAACAAACTAAAAAATATTACAGTGAAGGGCTTTAATCTCTCAAAATTTGAGTAGCATAACAATACCAAAACTCCTTATCCTTTTTGCCACTAGAACATTGTCTTTGTATAGAATCTATTTGCCTCAAAACACATACTAGCCAAATCGTAAATTCTTAGGGGATCAGTGGGGCTATTAGGCTTGTTATAGTGCAAGTTGTAGGTTGGGCAAAGCCCGACCCAACTACAAAAAGCATGTGCTACAACCTACAACTATGGGACACTACACCCGATGTCACCTCGATGTAGGTCCAACACTTGGGGGGTGACTAAGGTCACTCTTGGGAGGCAATCTCGGAGACCCTAGGGGGAATGAGAAGGATGAAGGGAGGTGTAAGGAAAACTCCCCCGGAAGGTGAAGTGATGGAAGAATAGATTGGTTGAAAATGGTAAGTAAAGAGAGGTAAATGGATACCGAGTAAAGAGATAGTTGTCAGAGCACCTGTACCTGCCTGAGACACAAGAAAAGACACTTTTCCAGCCAAGTATAGTAATGAATCAACAAGTCAAGCTTGCTGTCCCTAAAATACAGCAGCATACAAGTTAGTAAATCAGCAATATATTACATTCAAATCAGCAAGTAAAGGTCTATATTAGTTAGCAATGTCAGCAATAAAACTAGTAACAAATGTGGACCGAAAATAGCACTTCAAGACTGAATAAAGATGGCTGTCATAAAAGTAAATTTCTGCAGCAGTATATCAGCCTTATGGCTGTAGCATTCAATGAAGTATAACAACAAATCTGAGCATCAAAAAGTGCCAAAAGCTAGCCCAATAGATGCACCTAGGTTAGTAGGTTTGAACTAGCAAAGTTAGAGGGTTAGTCTAGGGTTAGTTTGTGAGATATTAGCGGTTAGGGTTAGAGTTTAAAGCAGCCCTAATGGCTGTAGGTTAGTTTTACTACAGCAATAAGAATTTGTGGGAGAAAGAGGACGCCCTAAGGGAAGAAGAATCCCCAAGGCATCAAGATCATTATCTACAAGAGACAACTTCAAAACTTGAAATTTGTACGTTTACCAAGGCAACAATTTATTTCTCCCATGCAATAAGTAAATGACTAGTGCCTTTAAGAAAGGGTTAATGGAGTCAAGAGAATATGAAGAATCTAGATATGCTACTTCCTTGGGGGTGTAAACCCTTTTATTCCCCAAGACAAGCTTGTCTTAGCTAGGGTTTTAACTAGGAGGGTGTATGCAATTATACTCCTCTGAGCAAACCCTTATGAAGCAATATTCCCTTAGTAATAAAATGGTGGAAACACAAGTAGGGATGTATGTCCTTATACTCCATACTTGGCTCAAACAAATAAAACCTTTAACTTGTACAAATGATAATACCAGTGTTACAAGAACCGAACCGGAATCGGTAAAACCGGCCAGTCCAACCGGTTCTGAGCCTCCATCGGTCCGAACCGCCCCTGACCGGTTCCATACGAAACCGGTTTTTTTGCCTGAACCGGCCGGTTCCGTACCGGTTCCGTGAAGATGACCCGTGGATGGAAAAGGTAGGGGGAATTTAGATTTTTTTAAAAATTTAGGGTTGGGATTCACATTTTTTTTAAAAATTTAGGGTTTTTTTAAAAAACTTTGCAAATTTGTGTATAATGGTTTGGATTCACATGGATACACATGAATATGTATTTGTTTTTCAAAATTTGAATATTTTATGTATTTTTAGTGACCGGTTTTTTGATCCGGTTTTTTGGGTCGATTGGTTCAATGACCGGTCCGGTTCTGGTAACTTTGGATAATACAATGAAATAAATGGCACCTTCAAAAATTAAAAGTCAACAAAAGCTAGACTAACCACCAAAAAAGCAATGAAGAAAGCCTTCCAAGGCTAGCGCACCATCTCCATCAACCATAACAAAGACATAGCCATAAACAAAAGCACAAGAGAGAGCACTAGCCAAAGAGAGCGAAAATTTCAGTCCAAGAGCCTCTCGCAATGGAGAGTTATGTTATGAAAATGAGATCTTATGATCTCTATTTATACAAAATGTAGCTAACATAGTTTGTCCACATTATATTAGGGAAAACACAAGATTAGGGGTCAACAACCCTAATCTTGCCCCTTTACAAAGATAATATTTAAAAATTCTCTTTAATTTCACTTTTGCACAAAGAAAACCCTAAAACAAAGGTGACGTCATCCCTTAAAGGAGGACGTTTTGGCAAATTGAGCAAGTCCTTGGAGCTGGGCTGCAAATTAGGGACTCCAAAGGCCATGTGGCAACCATCCGAAGCCACTCCACCTCAAAATTCCACGTGTCATGCTCTGATTCATCATCAACCACCATATGCCCCTCAAATGTGACGCCAAGCCCCTAGGGAGTGACGTTTTTCCCATTTTGGGCAAATCGTTTGGCATGCAAAGGGTGGAGTATGTCTATCTCGCTGTATCCTCGGCCTCCAGAAGCATCTCCATATTGTCTGGCATGTGGGCCTATATCATCCATCCTATGGGTTGCTTGCCCTCATGGAAGCCCAAGCTAGGCTTGTTCTTCCAAATCTGGCCACCAACCTGTACTTGCAAGAAAAATGGATATAGGCCCTCCAAGGATCTCAAGTCAAAGCATCAAGATGAGTGAATCAAGTCAATAAAAGAGCCATTAAAGCATGTATACTAGGACTACATCATGCAAACATGTGCTTTAAGAAACTAGACGTTTTGCCAAGTTTGGTTGTGGGAGGGTTGGCATGGTACTTCTTTTCAATGGATCAAACCCCCTAAGTCTAGGAACAATTCTATTTGAGTCATGTGAATGAAATGAAATGGATGGGGGAAGTACTCAATGGGCATGGCGTTCATGATATGCAAGGGTCCATAGTATCTCATTTATGGGTTCCTTTGTGGAGGGTGTGCCGCACTTTCGTCCATAATGCATTTTTTCCAAGCCCATCAATTGCCTTTTATCTTTCTTTCTTTGTATTTTCTTTCAATATAACATAGGGCTAGTTGGAGGCCACTGCCCTGGCGTGGTGACTAGATATCGACAGTGTCAACCACAAGTACTTTCACGGAAATGAGAAGGCTGGCTCGTGATGAGACCCCGTTTCCCTCAGCCATGCAACTGAGAGTCATTACCTTGGTAGTGTCATACCGTTAGATACCCATGGAGGTGATAGGCTGGCTTGTGATGAGACCCCCTATCCTCAACTAATCCTTTACGTGTTTTTGTCTAATCTTTTTATGGGGTCCTTATTTTCTTGCGGAGAAACTTTTCATTGCTTTCTCGGGATCCCCTGGGCGAAGCATTTGGAAGGTTCCTTCATTAGGGTTTTATATTTCTCCAGCTAACTCCCCTTTGGGCCTTTAGCGTCTTCTTCCCATGAAATGAGGAATGCTTCCTTCTGTTGATTTTTCAATAAGCTAGGTCAAGCATGAAGTTCATTCCAGTTTTAGCATTTTACTTGAACCATAGACAATTGCAGTTACACCATAAACAATTTGTTGCAGTAACCAAGATCACAAGAAGAAAACACCTTGCACAAGTACACAAGAAGTATCCTGGGAAACCCTTCTCAACAGGGGAAGAAAACCCAACCAATCCTTTGCTATATTCTTCAAGAGAAAGACCTGCCACACCATAAACCTAGCACGCAAAAGGGTGCTCACAAAACCTAGAAGACTAGCGCCCAAGAGAGGTGCGCATTTCAGCCCTAGAACTTGTACTTGCTGAAATTTCCAAACTCACACTTGTGTTATATTTCTCAATGGGGAAATTGCCTTTATTTATATTAGATTGGACATATCAACAATAGTGTCTATTGGCACAACAAGGTCGACCTCAATAACTCAAAATATACTTAATAATTACCATATTAATTATCTTTTACATTAATTATTTTTCACTTTATGGTGGGGTCGACCTGTACCCTTTACATCACAAATAGGGTTACAGGTAAGTTTGTCTCTTGGACAATATAGCAAGGGGTCTCATACACCCACTAGTGCTCAGCCACTAGGGGCATGCTCACCTGTGCTCAACCACAGGGACGTCCAAGTTTCTATTTCACTGCGTCTCACAGGAAAATCATTAGAATACACACTCATTAGTGCGCAGCCAATAGGATCACGCCCACTTGTGCTCAGCCAGAGGAACGTCCTACTCAGCAGATCTCTATCTCACTGCGTCTCACAAGAGAATCATCTGGATTATCACATCATCTCAACTCTCTGCACAAAGGAGACCAATGCATCGTTTCATCTCCTTCTCAGAGAGAATGACACACCCAACTCATGGGCTTCCTCATCCCACATAGAGGCACACAACGTTCCATCTCCGTCTCAGAGAGGAACCACACATCCATCTCATGGGCACACCCAATTCATGGGCTTCCTCACCCCACACATGGGCACACAACGTTCCATCTCTGTCTCAGAGAGGAACCACACACCCATCTCATGGGCACACCCAACTCATGGGCTTCCTCATAGGCCAACTCACTTAGTCTGTGTCTTGGAGGATGTCTCACGCAACTGTAATCATCAACACTCCCTCTCAGCTAGGGAGACATTCTCCATTAGGCCAAGTCTCGCACGGAAGTACTCGAACTTCGTCTTGGCTGCATTCATCAACACTTCCTCTCAGCTAGGGAGGTATTCTCCACCAGGCCAAGTTTCTCACGGAAGTACTCGAACTTCGTCTTGGCAAGCGATTTGGTGAAGATATCTGCAATCTGCTCATGTGTAGGAAGGTACTGCACATGTACTGCTTTCCTCTGCACCATAATGATATTTTATCTCAACGTGTTTCGAGCTATCATGAAACACAGGGTTCTTAGAGAGCTTTACACAGCTCTGGTTATCACAATGAATAATAATAGGATCCATCTCATGATCAAATAAATCTGTCAGAAGCTTGCGAAGCCACACTGCTTCACGGATTGCCACACTCAATGCTATATACTTTGCTTTCGTGGTACTCAAGGCCACAAAGCTTTGTTTCCTGCTGCACCAGGAAACCATGGTAGACCCCAAGGTAAAACAACAACCGGACGTGGTCTTTCGGTCCACTGCGCTTCCTGCCAAATCGACATATCCTTGCAAACTCAAGTTACACTGGAGGCATATCTCAGGCCATATCCAACTGTGCCTCGTAGATATCTCAATACATGTTTCGCTACTATCCAGTGAGTTTGTTTCGACTAACTCATGAATTGACTAAGTACATTCACTGCATAGAATATATCGGGTCTGGTGTTAACCAGATATATCAGTGATCCGATCAGCTGTGGATCAATCTTGACTGAATCATCCTCATTCATTTTCTTCAAATCCATCACCATCGGTTTTGGCATGGATTTGCATTCTATCATACTGAACTTCTTTAATATCCCCACTGTATATTTTCCTCGACTCAGGAAAATTTCATCAATCCTCTGCCATACTTCTTGTCCCAAGAAGTAGTGCATCATACCTAGATCCTTCATCTCGAAATCAGAAGTCAAGGCTTGCTTGTATCCAACAACAAGTCTTCCTGAAAAAGTCACCAAAATCAGGCTCTCGTCACCAACAATGTAATAATATAGGTTTGGATCAACAACACTCTTGCTGAAGTCCAAACTCATCAAGAATCCATCCATCTTCTTGTACCAAGCACGAGGTGTCTGCTTTAGTCCATATAGTGCTTTCTTCAACCTGTACACATGAGATTTCTCGTCATATATCACGAATCCCTCTAGTTGCAAATCTCGTTTTGTATTTCTTGACACTTCCATCTGTTGCATGCTTGATCTTATAGATCCACTTGGAAGTCACTTACAGACTTCTCTTCTGATCTCGGAACAATATCCCATACATCATTCTTCAAAATGGACTGATACTCTTCTGTCATGGCATCTTGCCATACCTGCTGACCTACTGTTTCTTCATAACAAGAAGGCTCTGTATCAATAGTATGGCTGAAGAATAGCTCGAAAACTCTTTGGTCTCTTGCTCTCTCGGAATGTGTTGCATGTCTCTCTGCCTCTTGTAGAGTTTGTCAAGCCCAGACAAGCCTTTTATGGACTACTGCAATATCTCCGGGGATATTGGCTGGATCAACTGGAATAATGGTTGTCTCCCTCTGAATTGCTGAAGGGAAGAAGGTAATGTCTCTTCCTTCTTCTCAATTTGTTTGACTTCCTCTGAGTCAAGTAACTCCCTCTGAAGTCTGAAGGATAGATATCTTCTTTTTTTTGTTGCTAGATATTTTATGTCTTCTCAGGTGCTCTACTGACTCTACAGTATTTTGATGACCTTTGTACTAGCATAATAATCAATCAATAAAGGTTGGACTCCCGTACCAGGGATAATGGTCCAAGTCATGAGGGCTCCCACACTAGAGATAATACCCTTCACTATCAAGGATGCAATCAACTCTAGTTTTAATGATTAAATAAAAAAATTCACCTGGGTCTGCAGTCATGCTCAATCTTGCATTTGGTTTAGAGGAAGTAATCCTCATCTCTCTTGTCTTCATTCTTTTGAGGTGGGTCTGTATCAATGTTAGCGGTGGAAGAATATTGTCTTCCTTTCTTCCTGGTAGGACAATTTCTCGCATAGTGTCCATATTTGTCACATCTGAAGCACTGGATCTCTGTCATGTCTCTTCTCTGATCATAACCTGAAGCTGATGAAGTCTTCTCATCTTTGAATGTTTGCCTAAAGTTTCTTTTAAATCTTCCTCCTTTCTTTGTATGAAGTGCAAGAGCATGATTGTCATCGAGGGAGTCTTCCATTCCTCTAGCTTTAAGTCTAAGTTCTTCTTGCGTACAGTCTGTCCACAAACGATCAACAGTGGGTAGTTTTTCCCTTCCATTAATACTTTGAAGAAAAGGTTTCCAGTGTTTTGGAAGATTATTGAGAGTGGACAAAACAAGTTCTTTGTCAGATATGACTTCTCCAATGGCACCTAGCTGATCTCTGATCTTTGACATCTTCATAAAGAAGGTAGCAACTATATCACCTTTTGTCATCTTGATACTTTGGAGCTGGTCCTTTAAGGTAAGGGCTCTGAGGGTGTTGTCACTCTCAAACATATTCTTCAATGCTTCATACATTTCATAAGCTGTCTTGATGTTGGCAATACGAGGTAGGAGATGATCTCTTAATGAGTAGATGATTATTTTCCTTGGCTTGATGTCATCTTCCTTTCTTATTTCCTTCTCTTCATCGATAACTGTCTCTGGTAAAGTCTTTTGTATCACACTCAATAGGTCATCCTCTTCAAGGGTGATTTGAAGTCTTGACTTCCAGGAGCTGAAGTTGCTTGATCCATCAAGCCTATCTTCAACCAAGGTTCTATTCTTCATATTTTCAGATTTCTTCACAAACCCTTGTCAATAGGGCTAGAAAACCTAACAGCTAGGCTAGGCTAGCGACCTTAGGTTTTGCTGGGCTTATGATTGCCAACAATAAGCCTTAAGAGAGTCACAAGAATATTAGTGAGCTGAGCAGCTCCTTCAGTAAGCTGCAGAAACCCTAAAGCCAAAAGTCTGCAGAAAAATGTGAAACCCTAGGGCCAAAAATTCAAAATGCTCGGAATTTTACTCTAAGAGTCTCTGGAGGTACACTTGAGGAGGCCGTACTCTCCTATGCCAAAAATAGCCTCAACATCCAAGTATTAGGGGCTGAAACACTTCAGAAAAGGAGGGACGTACGGAATTGTAACAAACCCTAGAGGCCGTACGGAACTGCAGAAGAAAGGACGACTGGCTTTGAATGCTTGTGCAATGGGTTCTTCAAGACCTATGCTTTGATACCATGTTGATTTTTCAATAAGCTAGGCTCAAGCATGAAGTTCATTCCAGTTTTAGCATTTTACTTGAACCATAGACATATGCAGTTACACCATAAACAATTGGTTGCAGTAACCAAGATTACAAGAAGAAAACACCATGCACAAGTACACAAGAAGTATCCTGGGAAACCCTTCTCAACAAGGGAAGAAAACCCAACCAATCCTTTGCTATATTCTTCAAGAGAAAGACCTCCCACACCATAAACCTAGCACACAAAAGGGTGCTCACAAAACCTAGAAGACTAACGCCCAAGAGAGGTGCGCACTTCATCCCTAGAACTTGTACTTGCTGAAATTTCCAAACTCACACTTGTGTTATATTTCTCAATGGGGAAATTACCTTTATTTATATTAGATTGGACATATCAACAATAATGTCTATTGGCACAACAGGGCCGACCTCAATAACTCAAAATATAATTAATAATTACCATATTAATTATCTTTCACTTTAGGGTGGGGTTGACCTATACCCTTTACATCACAAATAGGGTTACAGGGAAGTCTGACTCTTGGACAATATAGCAAGGGATCTCATACACCCACTAGTGCTCAGCCACTAGGGGCACACCCACCTGTGCTTAGCCACATGGACGTCTAAGTCTCTATCTCACTGTGTCTCATAGGAGAATCATCAGAATACACACTCACTAGTGCTCAACCACTAGGATCACGTCCACCTGTGCTCAACCACAGGAACGTCCTACTCAGCAGATCTCTATCTCACTGCGTCTCACAGGAGAATCATCTGGACTCTGGAGTATCACATCATCTCAACTCTCTGCACATAGGAGACCAGTACATCGTTTCATCTTCGTCTCAAAGAGAACGACACAACCAACTCACGGGCTTCCTCACCCCACACAGGGGCACACAACATTCCATCTCTGTCTCAGAGAGGAACCACACACCCATCTCATGGGCACACCCAACTCATGGGCTTCCTCAACCCACACAGGGGCACACAACGTTCCATCTCCATCTCATAGAGGAACCACACACCCATCTCATGGGCACACCCAACTCATGGGCTTCCTCACAGGCCGACTCACTCAGTCTATGTCCTGGAGGATGTCTCATGCAACTGTAATCATCAACACCTTCTAGGGTCAGTCTACCCCAAAATCCCAAGAGATGATGTCATGAGGGGAAATAATGATGCAAAGTAGTAAGTATGGTCGGGAGTGGCATGATGACTCATCAAAGGAGGCTCCCAGAAACACCCCCATCCTAAGGGTGACCATCTACTTGAGTGCCCCAAGCCAACCACCAACATTTAAACAAGGTAAAAGACATAGTTTCCAAAGCAGATGTCTCATAATAAAAAATAACCTTTGATATACAAGCTAGAATGCCTCAAATATTAAAATGATACCCACCATCATACCTGACTTGTACCGCATGGAGCAAGACCCAAGTGACCTGTGGTGGCAAGTTGGTGTGGATGATGACCAAGTGCTGGGTCATTGTGGTGGCGATGCGGGTCTCTAGCTGTGCAAAAGGATACCGCTGGTCATGTGGTCTCTCGACGCTCCATATCTGCAACCTGAGGGCCTCGAGACATAATCTCCTTAGTTATCCACAAAATGGGGATAACATCTTGCTCCTACTTGGGGACATGTGCTCGCCGTAGAGTGCATGAGAACTGTAGCATCTCCTGGTAGACCTGTGCCTGCAAGGAAACATCAAATTGTCAAGTGCATGATGGCCTACTCATCCTTGTTCTCATATGGTCATAATCAAAACCAACTAAGCTAGAAAAAGAAATTTTTGACAAAATTTCTAACTAAGTATACATATATGATGATGAAATCAATAATGCAAGTAGAGAAAAATGAAAATGCAATGCAACTAAACTAATATGAGAAAACAAAATGCAAGATGCAAGAAAGCAAGATGACTTATCTACTTACCTGGGGTCCTGAAGATGAAATCTCGAAGGTGTCAAGTGAAATCGTACAACCAGTGCAACCACCTGATCATCAGACGAAGACATTTCTCCCTGTGCTTAATCATGTGAAACAACAAAGATAAGTCCAACACATAGTAATCATGAGCATAAATAAACATATAATCAATCATGAAATAAAACTCATGGAGATGGGTGGGAGGGAGGAAATCCTGCTGAAAATAGAAACCACAATCTCGATCTTCTTGAAACTCCTGTCTGCAAGCATAGCCAGAAGCTTGATCTATCCATCTCTGGAGTGGACTGGCATATGTAGCTGATGGTTCATCTTCATCCTCATCAACACAATCATTGCTCCCCGAAGATTGAGAAGATGTGAGATAACTCAAGAAGACCCCATGCTTCATCGAAGGGGAAGAAATGAGTACAGGATGGGCTCAGGTCTAGAAGAAGAAAAACATTGCCTCTTCATCTGTGAATCCTTGTGAGAATCTCCAAGATCACAAAACTCCCGCTTAGTAGAGTGAACCTCTGATTGCCCCGGGATGGCTATGTCTTGGTACTCTTCCAAAATCAAGGGTGAAAATGTCTGAAAATCCTCATAGAAAAAATTTGTATCCCCAACTGGATATGCATCACACTGAAGATGCTGTGACAAGTCATTCTGAAAAGGATCAAGCAAATCTGTGATCATGTCACCATCACCATCCCATACATCTAAGTCATATATGCACGGAGACCAATCTTTTGTTTGGGGGTTGCCCTCAACGTCGTAAGTGGGATCTCCATTAAAGGTGAAAAGGCTCATGTCCCATCCACGTTTTCCAATCTGTATGGAAGTGTCAATATGCTGATCAACTGTATCTGAGGGCTCTTCTAGTGCTCCTTCACTTCAAGGATCATGGAACAGGCTGTCATCAAGATCCTCGAAAGGGTCATAACTCATAGTGTTCTCTTCTTGGTGCGTAGGAGGAATAGTGGCTTGGATGTCTTCATCTGGGTCATTAAGTGCAAACACTTCATCTTCATTAAATGCCTCCTTTGAATCTTCAACGTAATAAGCTTCATCAGGATCTTCTTGGAAGCTTTCTTCATAAGCATGTTCTTCAAGCATCTCTTTTACTTGATTCATCAACTCTTCAACAACTTCATTAGCAACTTTTTCCCTTTCCATCTGCAAAAGTTTCTTCCATGAGGGATGGCGGGGCTTGATTGATTCCAAGGTGCCATAGTCCCATCGACTAGAAGTACACCTCAAAGGAGTTTCCGGGGGAGAGCAAGGCTTATCAAAGGATGAAAGGGGAGAGCAGGGGAAAGGTAAGTAATGGAAACGTGGGTTCGAGAAATGGTGGAGTCGCCAGACAAACTTTTAAGAAGGTTTGTCAAAGGAAAATGGGTAAGTTCTTGGAGTGGAGTCGCCAGGCAAGCTCAAGGTGAAGGCTTTGGGAAAGAGACTTGCCAAAAGTGTCGTTTTAGGGCACGAAGAGGATTCAAAATCCTCCATGGCAACGATGCCAAAATGTTATAGCGCAAGTTGTAGGTTGGGCAAAGCCCGATCCAACCACAAAAGCATGTGCTACAACTATGGGACACTATACCCAATGTCACCTCGATGTATGTCCCACACTTGAGGGGTGACTAAGGTCACTCTTGGGAGGCAATCCCGGAGACCCTAGGGGGAATGAGAAGGATGAAGGGAGGTGTAAGGAGAAGTCCCCCGGAAGGTCAAGTGCTGGAAGAATAGATTGGTTGAAAATGGTAAGTTAAGAGAGGTAAATGGATATCGAGTAAAGAGATAGTTGCCGGTGCACCTGTACCTGCCCGAGACACAAGAAAAGACACTTTTCCAACCAAGTATAGTAATAGATCAGCAAGTCAAGCTTGCTGTCCCTAAAATACAGCAGCACACAAGTTAGTAAATCAGCAATAGATTACATTCAAATCAGCAAGTAAAAGGTCTATATTATTTAGCAATGCCAACAATAAAACTAGTAACCAATGTGGACCGAAAATAACGCTTCAAGACTGGATAAATATGGCTGTCATAAAAGTAAATTTCTGCAGCAGTATATCAGCCTTATGGCTGTAGCATTCAATGAAGTATAACAACAAATCTGACCATCAAAAAGTGCCAAAAGCTAGCTCGATAGATGCACCTAGGTTAGTAGGTTAAACTAGCAAAGTTAGAGGGTTAGTCTAGGGTTAGTTTGTGAGATATTAGCGGTTAGGGTTAGAGTTTAAAGCAGCCCTAATGGCTGTAGGTTAGTTTTATTACAGCAATAATAATTTGTGGGAGAAAGAGGACGCCGTAAGGGAAGAAGAATCCCCAAGGCATCAAGATCATTATCCAAAAGAGAACTTCAAAACTTGAAATTTGTACGTTTACCAAGGCAACAATTTATTTCTCCCATGCAATAAGTAAATGACTAGTGTCTTTAAGAAGGGGTTATTGGAGTCAAGAGAATATGAAGAAGCTATATAGGCTACTTCCTTGGGGGCGTAAACCCTTTTACTCCCCAATGCAAGCTTCTCTTAGCTAGGGTTTTAACTAGGAGGGTGTATACAATTATACTGCTTAGTAAACCCTTATGAAACAATATTCCCTTAGCAATAAAATGGTGGAAACACAAGTAGGGGTGTATGCCCCTATACTCCCTACTTGGCTCAAGCAAATAGAACCTTTAACTTGTACAAATGATAATACAATGAAATAAATGGCACCTTCAAGCATTAAAAGGCAATAAAAGCTAGACTAACTACCAAAAAAGAAATGAAGAAAGCCTTCCAAGGCTAGCGCACCATCTCCATCAACCATAACCAAGACATAGCCATAAACAAAAGCACAAGAGAGAGAACTAGCCAAAGAGAGCGAAAATTTCAGTCTAAGAGCCTCTCACAATGGAGAGTTATGTTATGAAAATGAGATCTTATGATCTCTATTTACACAAAATGTAGCTAATATAGTTTGTCCACATAATATTAGGGAAAACACAAGATTAGGGGTCAACAACCCTAATCTTGCCCCTTTACTAAGATGATATTTAAAAATTCTCTTTAATTTCACTTTTGCACAAAGAAAACCCTAAAGCAAAGGTGACGTCATCCCTTGAAGGAGGACGTTTTGGCAAATTGAGCAAGTAGTTGGAGCTGGGCTGCAAAGTAGGGCCTCCAAAGGCCATGTGGCAATGATCCAGAACCTCTCCACCTCAAAATTCCATGTGTCCTGCTCTGATTCATCATGAACCACCATATGCCTGTCAAATGTGACGTCAAGCCCCTAGGGAGTGACGTTTTGCCTCTTCTGGACAAGTCGTTTGGCATGCAAAGGGTGGGCCATGTCTATCCAATTGTCTCCTAGACCTTCGAAAGAATCTCCCTGTTGTCTAGCATGTGGGTCTATGTCATCCATCTTGTGGGCTGCTTTCCCTCATGGAAGCCCAAGCTAGGCTTGTTCTTCCAAAACTGGCCACCAATCTGTACTTGCAAGACAAATGGATACACCCTCCAAGGATCTCAAGTCAAAGCATCATGATGAGTGAATCAAGTCAATAAAAGAGCCATTAAAACATGTATACCAGGACTACATGATACAAACATGTGCTTTAAGAAACTAGACGTTTTGCCAAGTTTGGTTGTGGGAGGGTTGGCATGGTACTTCTTTTCAATGGATCAAACCCCCTAAGTCTAGGAACAACCTTATCTGAGTCATGTGAATGAAATGAAATGGATGGGGGAAGTACTCAATGGGCATGGGGTTCATGATATTCAAGGGTCCATAGTATTCATTTATGGATTCCTTTGTGGAGGGTGTGCTGCACCTTCGTCCATATTGCATTTTTTCCAAGCCCATCAATTGCCTTTTATCTTTCTTTCTTTGTATTTTCTTTCAATATTGCATAGGGTGAGTTGGAGGCCACTTCCTTGGCATGGTGACCAGATATCGACAGTGTCACGCACAAGTACTTTCACGGAAATGAGAAGGTTGGCTCGTGATGAGACCCCATTTCCCTCAGCCATGCAACTGAGAGCCATTACGTTGGTGTGATGGCCAGAAATGATAATGTCATACCGTTAGATACCCATGGACGTGATAGGCTGGCTCGTGATGAGACCCCCTATCCTCAACCGATCATTTAAGCGTTTTTATTTATTCTTTTCATGGGGTCCTTATTTTCTTGCGGAGAATCTTTTCATTGCTTTCTCGGGATCCCCTGGGTGAAGCATCTGGAAGGTTCTTTCATTAGGCTTTTATATTTTGCTAGTTAACCCCCCTCAGGGCCTTCAGCCCCTTCTTCCCATGAAACGAGGAATGGTCCCTTCTAGGGTTAGTCTGCCCCAAAATCCCAAGAGGTGATGTCATGAGGGGAAATAATGATGGAAAGTGGTAAGTATGGTCGGGAGTGGCACGTTGACTCATCAAAGGAGGCTCCCAGAAACACCCCCATCCTAAGGGTGACCATCTACTTGAGTGCCCCAAGCCAACCACCAACATTTAAACAAGGTAAAAGGCATAGTTTTCCAAAGCAGAGGTCTCATAATAAAAAATAACCTCTGATATACAAGCTAGAATGCCTCAAATATTAAAATGATACCCACTATCATACCTGACTTGTACCGCGTGGAGCAAGACCCAAGTGACCTTTGGTGGCAAGCTGGTGTGGATGATGACCAAGTGCTGGGTCACTGTGGTGACGACGCGGGTCTCTTGTTGTGCAAAATGATACTTTTGGTCATGTGGTCTCTCGGCACTCCATATCTGCAACCCGAGGGCCTTGAGACATAATCTCCTTAGTTATCCACAAAATGGGGATAACAAGGCTAATCCCTTAATCCACGCCCTAAAATTAGGGAGGCCATGATGGGGGATAACCAAAAACAATTACCTCTCTACTTCAACCCCTTTCTAGATTTAGAGCTACCCCCCTTTTAGTGTTGCGGTGGTGGTCCCATCTGTCTAGATGACTGCTGAGTGTGACAGTTTGTTGGTTGTGATGGGATTGTGTCCCTTGGTAGAACTTGTGCCAAGGGGGGTACATTCTGTGGTACTTCTCACAGGGTGCCCCCTCTCTTGTAGCCATGGAAAGCTTGCATATTCTGCCATGCATTTGCTTGGATGGTCTTCCCACCCTTCAGAAATTGGAAGGATTTGTCCAATTTTGTTTTTTTCTGAATGGTCAACTAGGGGCAGAGAGTGGATCATATAGCTGAAAATGGTTCAAATCGTCACCATAGATTGTATTCGCCGTAGGATTTCTACTACTGAGGATTTGACTCCTTTATCGTCTATTACAAAAGCCTTTATTCTTGCCACCTTTAGCAACTCGACATATTTTTCAGGGTGGTGCAAGAACAACTAGTAATTCTAGGGAGAATGTAGGCCATAGGTCATCATCCATAAAGCCCTTGATGGTGCCTTGAGCAACTATGGCCATTTCATTTGCAACATTCCAATTGTTAACCTCCTTTTACAATTGTCAACATCTATGGACACTGATGTTCTATCTCTCACTCCTAGGAGGTCCAGCTCTCAAGAGGTCACCTTATTGATAACTTTGACAACTACAAAAACTACCTGAGCCTTGTGCTTCACATTAGCTTGGACCTCATTTAAATATTTCTTGACTTGTGCGTAGAGGTTCTAAAACTCAATGAAATAGCACAATTGGTCTCTGATTTTGGGCATATAAAAAATAATGCCGGCCCATATGGTGCTCTTGATAGCATGCAACTTTGTCTTCATTTTAGCATGTTCCATGGCCTCCTCATACCTGGCTTGCTACATATGTTTTTCCTCCCGGTTACTGGACATTTCTGCTTTTACATCTGCTAGATTTTCAGGGCATCATCTAGCTTTTGGCCCTGTTTCTTTAGATCCTGTTTCCTCTTTTCTGCTAGGGATTTTAAGTTGGTGGCTTGATCAGTGGCCTTCTTATGCTTTACCTTCTAATATTCCACTTCCTTGAGCAACTCTGTTATTTTTTGTTGTATCCCAAGTGTGTATGAGTCCCCCATTGAAGAAATATATATTATAGGAACAAAATTTATTTTAAGAGCAACCACGAAAAGGGGCAAAATACAGAAGACTTCTTTCTTTTATTAATATCTCATATACAATACATTCTCAATATAGGGTGAGGGATCTCTTATCTGAGATCTTAGTCAACTCCCTTTATCGCTGCACCTCTACTACTCGGACTGTGTATGATGCTGGGTGAAGCGGTCTGTACTTCTACTGTACGGATTGGGCCGTACCTTCTTGTATGGATCAAGCTGCAAGCTTTGCAAATTGGGGTTGGCTGCAAGAGGTATAGTGTCTCTCTCTTGTGTTGAGGTCGCTGCCCTATCTCGGCTCCTCCATCCCTACTCGACCCAATCTTGGAGTGGGACTTTCGTTTTCTTCAAGTCGGCTCCCACTAGGAACTATAAACATCTTTTTATACTTGGACATGATCCATGTGAAGTGGTGGGAAATCATCTCAGCCATTGGATCTAGATCTTGTTCAATGGTTGGGATTTAATCTTTCAATGAGATAGCTTAAGTTCGCTTTATTGTGCCCTCACTACTTAGAGAGCCTTTTCTCACTAAAATATCTTAACGCTCCCTTTTAGTGAGGAAAATGTTCTCAATGAAATGGTATTGAATTTCAATATGCTTGGATCTGTCATGGAAAATTGGATTCTTTGAGAGCTTAATACAACTTTGATTATCACAATATATTATGGTAGGATTCAACTTTGAAATGAATAAGTCAACAAGTTTCTTTCGAAGCCAAAGGGCTTCACAACTTGCTTGACTTGCTGGTATGTACTCTGCTTCTGCAGCACTGAGAGCCACTGATTCTTGTTTCCTGCTGTACTAAGAGATCATACCTGACCCCATACTGAAGCAACAACCAGAAGTACTCTTCCTATCCATAGCACTCCCTGCCCAATCTGAATCTGAATACCGTATTAGCCTGATTTGGTCTCCCTTCACACACTGAAGTCCATACTGTATGGTACCTTTCAAGTATCTCAAGATATGCTTGGCTGCAATCCAATGCACTCTTCGGGGGTCTACCATGTGATGATTGAGAGTGTTGACAGCGAAACATATATCGGGTCTAGTATTGACCAAATACATCAAGCAACCAATTAATTGCCTGTAAATAGTGGGACTCACCTTCTTTGAGTCGGCGATGTTTAATTTCTTGAGATTCGTAATCAAAGGGGTAGCCATAGTTTTTCAGTTCTCCATCCCAAATCTTTTAGGATTCTCAACTGTATATTTTCCTTGACCAAGGAAAATTTCACCCTCTCGTTGCCAGGTTTTTAGGTGAAGAAAGTAATGCATTAACCCCAAATCTTTCATTTCAAATTCTTTGGCCAGGTTTTTCTTGCAACTATTAATTTGAGTCTCTGTACCTGTTAGAAATAAGTCATCAACATAGAGAACGAGAATGAGAATATCACTGTTACTCCTAAGTAGATATAGAGTTGAGTCTGCATTACTCTTGACAAATCCAATGCTCTGGAGATAACTGTCAATTCTAGAATACCATGCTCTGGGTCCTTGCTTGATTCCATAAAGGGCCTTCTTCAGTCGATAGACATGACTTGTTCTATCATGGATCTCAAACCTCTGTGGTTGTTCCATGTAGACTTCCTCCTCAATCTTCCCATTGAGAAAAGTTGTTTTGGCATCCATCTCATGAATCTTCCACCCCATCTGAGTGGCAATAGATATCACTGCTCGAATGGAAGTATAACGAGCTACTGGAGCAAAAGCCTCATTGTAGTCCACTCCTTTCTGCTGAGGAACCCACGAGCTACAAATCTAGCTTTGTATTTTTCAATGCTCCCATCTGCTGCATGCTTGATTTTAAAGATCCACTTGGAACTGACTACAGATTTTTCTTTTGGTCTGGGCACAATTTCCCATACTTCATTCTTCTATCATGGCATCTTTCCATACCTGCTTCTTGACTGCTTCCTCAAAGCTGGTAGGTTCTGACTCAATAATATTAATCATGAGCGCTGCATAGCCTGAGTATCTCTGAGGAGGTTTACTTGTTCTGACTGAAGTCCTTGGAGTTTTTACTTGTTCTCGGAATTCCTTCAACAATTGTTCTGCCCATTTTGGTTTTCTTTTCTTGGAGGATCCGGGTTGATCTTCTATCTGATCCTCATCCTGGCCATTGGTGGGAGGAGATGATGATGTTTCCTCTTGCTGTGAGATTTCTGTTTCTAGAATATCTTCACATTGATAAGACTTCCTGAAATCTCTTTCTTCCTCAAATTTGACATCTCTTCTCTCCATTGTTTTTCTGGTAGATGGAATATACACCCTGTAGGCATTGGAGGTTTCACTGTACCCAACAAGGATCCCCTTTTCTGCCGTGGGATCCAACTTGGTTTGTTTCTCTGTAGGAATATGACAGTAGACAACACACCCAAAAATGTGCAGGTGTCTAATGTCGGGTTTCCTCCCGGTGAACGCTTCTTTTGGAGTCACATTTCCAAGCACTCTGATTCTGAAGATATACTGCAGTATTGCAAGCTTCTGCCCAAAGAAACTTTGGTAGGTCCTGATCCTGCAACATTGCTTTTGTTGTCCCAACAATAGCTCTGTTTTTCCTTTCAGATACCCCATTTTGCTGAGGGATGTAAGGAACGATTAGCTCCCTCTTAATAGTTAATCCCTGTTCTTGTGTAGAATTTCTTGAAGGCGTGAAATGTGTACTCTCCTCCATTGTCTGATCAAAGAATTTTTATTTTCTTCCCAGATTGAGTCTCGACAAGAGCCTTAACTCTTGAAACTTTCTGAGAACCTCTTCTGAGGTTTTTCCCCTTAAAAAATAGATCCAAGTTTTTCTTGAGAAGTCATCTATAAAGCTAATGTAATATTTGTACTTGCCCCCTATAGAAGGAGATGACATGGGACCACACATATTAGTATGGATCAGGTCCAAGATTCCTTTGGACCGATGATTACTCTTAGGAAACGGGGCTCTTGTATATTTCCCTAGAGCACATCCTTTACATACTTGATGATGATCTGTACTAAAGGGAGGCATTCCTGTCACAATCTTGCCCAAAATCTTGAGAGCCCCATGACCAAGATGAGCCATACGCCTGTGCCAAAGTTCACAATCTCTACTACCAGTGCTACTAGCTAGAGCATAATGTGAATCAAGCTGAAGCTTGTATAATTTATCTTTTCTTACTCCAATGATTTGCCCAGATCCTTGGCCCATATCCTTAGGCTTAATATAGGCTTTTCATTCCTTGAAAGATACCTCATACCCCTTGTCTTCTAAAGAAGATACCGAGACAAGATTTTTCTTCAACCCAGGGACATAGAGAATATTTAACAAGTAGAGAGGATTTCCTGACTCCCTCTCAAACTTTATGGTTCCTATCCCTTTTGGATGATAGGCATAGTCATCTCCAAGAATTATTTCAAAATCGAATCCCTTTTCTTCAAGATTGGTGAAATAATGCTTGTGTCCTGTCATATGACTGGATGCCCCACTATCAATATACCGGAGTCCGGACATCTTTGGTTTGAGTGCTGGACAAACATGCTCTGCAAGTATCCTCTGCCATTCTGGCTAACAAGATGGGCTGCTCAGAAACTACTCTGATACCATGAAAAAATATATATTATAGGAACAGAATTTATTTTAAGAGCAACCACGAAAAGGCCCAAAATACATAAAACTTCTTTCTTTTATTAATATCATGTACAGTACAGTATCAATACAGGGTGAGGGATCTCTTATCTGAGATCTTAGTCAACTCCCTTATCGCTGCACCTCTACTACTCAGACTGTGTATGATGCTGGGTGAAGCGGTCTGTTATTCTGCTGTATGGATCGGGCTGTACCTTCTCGTACGGATCGGGTTGCAAGCTTTGCAAATCGGGGCTGACTGCAAGAGGTATAGTGTCTCTCTCTTGTGTTGAGGTCGCTGCCCTATCTCGGCTCCTCCATCCCTTCTCGACCCAATCTTGGAGCGGGACTCTCATTTTCTTCAAGTCGGCTCTCACCAGGAACTATTAACATCCTTTTATACTTGGAGATGATCCATGTGAAGTGGTGGGAAATCATCTCAGCCATTGGATCTAGATCTTGATAAATGGATGGGATTTAATCTTTCAATGAGATAGCTTAAGTTCGCTTTATTGTGCCCTCACTACTTAGAGAGCCTTTTCTCATTAAAATATCTTAACACCCACATCTTATATAATTATGGTAGGAGGGGATACCTCGGGCTTCTCTACTTTGGAAGCCTTGGCTTGTAAGACTTTGATTTCCTCCCGGTCCTTGTCCAGCTGCACTACTAGAGTAACAACATTTGCCTTGGCCACTTCCAGTGAGCTTACTTTCCCTGCTAGTGATTTTTTTCTGAGGTCATGCTGAGCATTCTCATTATTTAGGAAGCTTAACTCTTCTTGCAGCTTCTGCTTCTCTTCCATTGATTGCTGGACCAGGGGGAGAGCCACTGAAGTGTGAGAGCTCTTTAGGCTTCTGTTTCCCCCTGCTTTGGCTCTAGTAGGAAGACAACTTCCTTTGCTGCTTGCTAGTCTTTCCCTACAGATATCAATTTGTTATCCGTATTCTTCTTTTCTGCCTCTAGGGCTTCCACTCTTACTGTCTAAAATCTGTTCTCTGAACTAAGAGAACTTGATTTGTATTGCAACCTCTCTTTCTTTACCTAACGCAGCCAGTCAATACATCTCTTGGGAACCCCTTCCTTACTGACCTGTTGTTACCCTAGGTGGGCCAAAGATGGTGCTTGGTAAAAGATATACAAGTAAATTAGGTAGGAGGGGAAAGAAAACAACTTATCAACCTGGAAATTAATTAACTGTTCCTTCATGGCTCTAGAGATGGCTTCATCATATCTAAAAGCTAGGATTTGATTTGGGGGGCCATGACAAAGGTCAAGGATAGTTGAGATTGGCTCATTGACAATTTGGCCATCTCCTCGTCGAAGATGAAAGAAAATAAGGCAATTGGTTCTTGAACCCACTAAGAAAATTGCTTGATTTTGTAGGGTTTGGGTGGTCTGGTAGGGGTTGTGTTGTGGTCATAGATTTTTGATTAGGGATGACCTTTGGCTATCTGACAGGATGAAAGGGGTTGTGTTGTGGTCATAGATTTTTGATTAGGGATGACCTTTGGCTATCTGACAGTCTGAAATATCTATTCTGGTTTCTAACCAGAGTGTAGTGGTGCCCAATTGGGTTCCCATCATAGATGCAATGACCTTGGGGGTGATGGGGAAAGTAACTCGAGGCTGGTTAGTGGACATGACAGAGGATGTAGCTTGGTCTAAGTTCTCTGGACATAGGCTTATGAATTTAGGAAAAAGGTAGGTATTCGAGATGGTAGGCTGGACTAACCCAGGAGACCAATATGGTGTTCTCTCACGAACCAGTGGAATGCGGTCCCTATCATTTTTCTGGGTGAGGAAAGTTGAAGTGAAGGGTTGGCTATATTGGAACAATTATCTATGAAGGGGGGAATTCTGGAATAAGTGTCACTCAGGTCCGAGCAACAGCTCGTGGACATGGTGGAAGATTCCTTAGGCCCGAAAAAGGGAGCAAATGAGTAGACTTACTTGGACAAACACTCCAACCCAGATGATATTTCATTCTGCCAATTCGAATGGTGTAAGAGGTGTTAAATTCCCATGTTTAGATCACTAGATATGTGTAATTACTCCTTTTTCGCCTGAGCTCTTGGTCTTCTTTGAGAATGTATAGAAATGAGTGGAGGGAGAGCTTTATTATTGTGTTTTAATGCTGTAAATCCCTTAGTTGTGCAGCTATTAAATCTGGATCTTCTCATTAATTGGGGAATTTGTACAAAAATTCGCCAATTGTCAATGAGCTAGAACACGTGGCATCTTCTCATTGGGTCGAGAGATCTGGTATTAAAGATTTTGATTGAATCTTCATTCTCATTAGCTGCTCCTGATTATCTGGGTGTCACACCTTTTATCCTTGGGAGAGAATCCCCTGCCAATGAATTTTGGATCGTCGATCTAGATCAGCGGGGCCAATCATAGTGATTTGCAATGTCACCTTCTTTAACACTTGGGAGGGATACCCCGTCCGATGGACTCTAGATTGTTGATCTAGATTGCTAGGGATGATCTAGATTGTTTGTGGCCTGATTGACTCTTTATCCCTTTTGTCACCCCAACTCCCCGCGAATGCCTGTGAGTTGTTGATCTTCATCTACGCATGTTGCGACTTTTAACATTGAACGAACACTCCCTGTTGTTGGATTTTCAACCATTGTATCTCCATCAATGGGCGTAATTTGAGCTGTTTGTGGCACTTGACGTACCTTTTACCATTCTTTGAAAGGAGATGTGTGGATGAATGTTGGTCGTTGATTAGATTTGGCAAGTGTAATGTGTTGTCCATGGTAACTTTGGTACTTGACAGCTCTTTTCCTCTAGATCTTGCACAAAATCCTTAAGATTGTTGATTGGATCCGGCGGGGTAAATCATGACCATTCGTGTCGACTTAAACAAATTTCCATCTCCGCTTCCTTGACCCCTCGTGAATGGATGTGGGCCATGGATCCGATTGAGCGGAAGTGATCTTGACCATCCACGACAGATGCATAAAATTAAGGTATGCTCAAGTTGGGGCCATGGATTTCTTACCACTGTCAATCTGTTTTTGGTGCTATTATCAATTTGATATCTGTTTAAAAATTGCTTTCCCTTTACCTAAGATGTATGTTGCAATAAACGTCTAGTATAGGGTTGTACTAGGTGCATTTCCATACGGAAATGTGGAAACACGTGTGGTACGGCCTTGAAACACATTTTTGGCTATATGAACGCATCCCACTTGTGGGAAACACATTTCGTATGGCTGGAAATGCATTTCCGGGCTGTACCAATGTTCATACGACACATTTCCAACACTAAATCTGCCTATTTTGAATTGGTTTGACTTGGTTTTTACTAGGTTTGACCAAAAATGTTGGCAATTAATGAATTGACTAGGTTTTACATTTCCTTTATCTTTCCTTTTTATCCCTTTACTTAAATTTTTGACATTACCATTGATTGTTTTGGGATGTTTGAGAGTGGTTCCAGCCTCCTCAGACTTCATATATAGAAAGTAGAATTTCATACCCCATTCACAATTCAACAGACTTGATAGTTTTCAGGATTTTAGGATTGGCAGGATTGCAACATTTTCATTGGATTCTATCACATATGAGGGTATGGGATTGGCATTTAATCAAGAGCACCAAGCCCACCCCGATGTCAGTGGTGTTGATTGTTGAACTCCTCTCTCATGGCCTTAGCAAAACTGTACCCTTCACTCAAGCCAAAATCATTGATTAGGCATGTTAAGCTTTTTCTTCCATATTTTAAAGCTTGGATTAGTCAGTTTCATCAAATTTGGGTGGTGTTGATTGATGTCCCTTGAGGATTAAGGTAGTGGCAAAGGCTAGACAAGAGGCAAAGGGTGATATTAATGATGAGGATCCCAATATAAGTGATGGTGGAACATTGCTTGTCATTTAAATGTTCTTGCTCATTTATTCATAATGCTTTTTTTCAAAGTTTCAATGTAATGTGCTATATATATATATATAAGATTTCCATGTTTCAAATTTTTTGAGGGGTCATGTTTCCAGTGCGTTTTCATTTCATAAACTCGTATCCATTCCCCCTTGTCGTGCAACTTAGCTTGAGACCTTCAAACATGCACTTTCTCTTAGGATTTTGCAGAATTTCGTAGGTGCTTAAGATAAAATGACCATAGATAGAGATTTTGAAGGCCTATAGTGCCTAGGGGAGTTCTTTTAGAGGGTATTGAGTGAGGAAGTATGAGCTTTTAGGAAAAAACATAGGATTTTCATGGTTTGATGGTGAGGAAAACATCTCTAGGCCTTATTTGAGGATTCAAGGGGTCCCCAAAGGACAAAGGTTTTGGGGGACACCCACCTAACCATTCATGTAGTCTCCTTGAACGCAACTCAAACAAAACAGATCAGCAAAAGAAGCAACCTATCATAGGTTCAAATCACCTCCTTAGGGCATAAAAGGAACACTCCAATCACTGGATCCTTGAGAGCATCACTGCCAAAACCTCTCACAGGTCTTTCTGCCTCTCATAGGCATGGATCAACTCCAATCACTGAGCTTTCTGGGCATCACTGTTAAAATTTGGTAGCTCGGAGGTACTTCTGCATTGGCGGCGCTCAACATGCGGAAGTGACCGAGCACACTTTCTCCCTAGTGACTTTATAATACGTTTTTTTAAAGTAACTTTATAAAGTGATTTTATAAAGTTGGGTCTTTTAATTTTTTAATGTAAAAGTGACTTTATGATGTTATGGGTCACTTTAGTGAATTAAGTGGCCTCAACGGATGATTAAGTCATGGCCGTTGATCTCATGAGGGCAAGATCTAATCTTGACTGTCAATCTCATTGGAAGACCAAGGGTTAGGGAAATTGCATTTCAAAATTGATTAAAAGCAACTCATGAGGGAGAGAGAGGGCACACTTTTGAGGAGAGTGAGAGGAAGTTGAAGAGGCACGACTTTCTAGAAGAGTTCCTTGCTTGGAAGAAGGAGCTACAACAAAAGGGACTTGGCATGCATCCCTATGAGAGGAATTGGCACACAGTCCAAGGAGCATTTGCAACATTCAACAATCCGTACAACAACTACAGGAAAGGCCGTACAACAATGTTTGTTGGCCGTAGAACAAGAGGAGGCACACAAATCGAGGCTGTGTGTATGCAACAAGATTGACACGATTTTCTATGCTAGTTTGTTGAAGTTTTCTGTTCTGTTCCATATTGATTCTCTTGGCACAAGTTTCTATACATTTCTGTGATTGTTTGTGGAAGTTTGCTGGCTGTTCTGGGCCGTACAGTCAAGGCAATCTGCCCTAGTTGCAGTCTGGTACAGTTTGTATTGAGGGATGACTTGCTGAAGAGAGAGATTTTCTGTGTTGTAATGCTGATGCTATTTGCTGTTGCATAAACTCTGATTTTCCGTGAGCAGAATAAAGAGCTTTTTATCCTCAAATCTGTCCCTAATTTTCTGTGTATTTTTCAAGTGGTAATGCTCAGATTTTTGTGTCAAATGAGAGTTACTGTCTGCTGTTAAAGAGTTATTTCCGCTACCATTTTATTTCAAAACTTGTCTAGTTGTGTTTCTACTCATAAAGAATAGAAATGTATGGCCGTTAGTGCTTTATAGGAGTCTGAAATCTATTTTAGACCAAGTGTTTATTCTGAGATAAATACATTTTTTTAACATGGTATCAGAGCTAGGGCTCTGAAGTTCAGTGGGCAACTTTGGCACTTGGGACATCAAGTGATTTGTTGGGGCATTTGCTTGAAGAAGGGAGAAGAGGTTCTTTTTCAGGTGGACAAAAATGACTTCTAGCATCAGGTTTGAAGATAGGTTGGAGGGGATCTCCAACTACTTGCAGTGGAAGGTTAGAATCAACAGTATTCTCAAAGAGAACAAATTATGGTCGTTTGCGAACACCATCGTGCCTGTACCTGCTTCAGATCCCATAGCTCTTGTTGTTCATGAGGTGAAGGAAGCCAAGACTCAGAGAATCATCTTGGACGGGGTCAAAGACCATCTTATTCCACACTTGGCTGAGAAGAAGACAGCCAAAGAGATGTGGGATGCAATGAAAAGTTTGTATGAGGCAAAGAATGAGAACTGGAAAATGGCTCTTCGGGACAAGCTCCATAGTGCTAGGATGGCCAAAGGAGAGAGTGTGGCCACTTACCTCACCCGTGTTGCATAGGTGAAGGACGAGTTGGATGCTGTTGGAGAAGTTATTCCCGACTCAGAGTTGGTGCGGATAGCCCTCAAAGGTTTCACCAAGGAGTGGGAGGTTTTCGTGAAGTGTGTGGTGGGGAGAGAGAAGCTCCATGACTGGAACAGATTGTGGGATGATTTTACGTAGGAGGAGATCTGGGAGGGGTCTCAGGAAAAGACAATGGATGGTGCAGACGACAAGAACGTTGCTCTTGTGATAAAGAGAAATGGGAAGAAGAAGGACATGAGCAAGAAGAAGAAGAAGAAGAAGAAGCCGGAACCAGAGGTGTCAGCATCAACAGAGATTGCAGAGTTTGCCGAGAGATATGAGAGGAAGTTCTCTCTCATGACTGGTCCCGTGGGAAGTGGGTGCCTAGTGTTCGAGGACATTGAGTCGTTGTTTGTGGACAGTGGAGCTTCTCGACACATGACTGGGTTGAGGTCAGTTTTCCTCGATCTTACAGAGATAGACTCAGACTGCAAAGTGAATTGTGGAGTCGGCCCACAACTTGCAATAAAGGGGTTTGGAAGGGTTAGATTCCAACTAGAGTCATGAGGTTTTCTGGAGGTTGCTGAGGTATTGTATATTCCAGAGTTGACTGTTAATTTGCTCTCAGTGTCAGCTTTGGATGAGAGTGGATTTGGAGTTTTCTACGGTGGACATGTGTTTTTATATCCTGTGGGAGCAATTGCAGACACAACAATGATGCTTGGTGTCAGGTATGAGGGCCTGTAAAGGTTGTTGGGTCGACCTATGTTGGGGTCCAGTGGATTTCTGGACTCAGATTCTGCGTCGAAGAGTGGGCAGGTTGCACGGGAGAGAGAATTGATATCCGGGACTCAATCCTCTTCTGAGACTCTCAGAGGACTCAATAGGCATGAGTGGACACTAATGGATGCTCGGGAGAGTGTGGAGTCTCCTAGGAGCATGTCTTCAGTTCGTGGAACAACAAAGGTAGTAGCAGAGGCTTCCAATACAGTGGGAGTAGTGGCTTCCTGTTCAGAGGGAGCGGAGACTTCTAGTACAGAGGGAGCAACTATGGCAGCTGATAAGGTGGAGACGGATTCTGGTGGTGGTACCGGAAGTACCTCTCTCGCTAAGAGGGAGTGTTAAAATTTGGTAGCTTGGAGGTACTTCTGCATTGGCGGCGCGCTCAACATGTGGAAGTGACTAAGCACACTTTCTCCCTAGTGACTTTATAATACGTTTATATAAAGTAACTTTATAAAGTGATTTCATAAAGTTGGGTCTTTTAATTTTTAATGTAAAAGTGACTTTATGATGTTATGGGTCACTTTAGTGACTTAAGTGACCTCAACGGATGATTAAGTCGTCACTGTTGATCTCCTAAGGGAAAGATCTAATCTTGACCGTCAATCTCATTGGAAGACCAAGGGTTAGAGAAGTTACATTTCAAAATTGATTAAAAGCAGCTCATGAGGGAGAGAGAGGGCCCACTTTTGAGGAGAGTGAGAGGAAGTTGAAGAGACACGACTTTCTAGAAGAGTTCTTTGCTTGGAGGAAGGAGCTACATCAAAAGGGACTTGGCATGCATCCCTAGGAGAGGGATTGGCACGCAGTCCAAGGAGCATTTGCAGCATTCAACAGTCTGTACAGCAGCTACAATAGAGGCCGTACAGCAGTGTTTGCTGGCCGTACAGCAGGAGGAGGCACATAAGTCAAGGCTGTGAGTATGCAGCAAGATTGGCACGATTTCCTATGCTAGTTTGCTGAAGTTCTCTGTTCTGTTCCATACTAATTCTCTTGGCACAAGTTTCTATACATTTCTGTGATTGTTTGTGGAAGTTTGCTGGCTGTTCTGGGCCGTACTGACCGTACAGTCAAGGCAATCTGCCCTAGTTGCAGTCTGGTACAGTTTGTATTGAGGGATGACTTGCTGAAGAAACGCTGATGCTATTTGCTGTTGTATAAACTCTGATTTTTTCGTGAGCAGAATAAAGAGCTTTTTATCCTCAAGTCTGTCCCTAATTTTCTGTGTATTTTTCAAGTGGTAATGCGCATATTTTTGTGCCAAATGAGAGTTACTGTCTGCTGTTAAAGAGTTATTTCCGCTGCCATTTTATTTCAGAACTTGTCTAGTTGTGTTTCTACTCATAAAGAACAGAAATGTGTGGCTGTTAGTGCTTTATAGGAGTCTGAAATTGATTTTAGACCAAGTGTTTATTCTGAGATAAATACATTTTTTTAAGAATCACACCTGCTGAAATCTTTTGTTCTCAGTCCCTTTCACAGGTAGCTGAATTCTCCATGCAATGAATGGAAAATTTCACTATCATCGCTCTGATGCCATCTTAAAATTCTTGCCTCATAAGTCCGCGAATCTGAACCATAGAAGTTTCAGCCTTAGTGCCTAATATGATTTCTCTGGAAACCCCTGTTAAATCTTCAGATCTGCAACAATAAAAATGATGTAGCCAAACTTCAACCTTGTAGACACTCCATTTCACAAGTTAGATTATTTCAGCAGCCACCAGGGTTAGCAGCCACTAGGGTTAGATCTAACAAAAGATATCAGATCTGAAAATCACATTTGTTCAGATCTGAAAATTAAAATTAAAGCACCCCAAATCAGCTAGCATCATCCTGGTTGTTCATTACATCAGCATATTAAATCAACAACCAAAGCACCCAGAAATCAGATCTGCATGTAAATTTTGGACAACAAACACATCTCTTTCTATTGTTAAATTTGGCAGCATCGACAGTCATTCTCCAATGAGAGGCCATATGGACCACCCTGAGGCTAGCCAAGGAGATTTGGAGAATCAACCAGTCTTGTGAGGTATTGACAAAAGCTAGGGGGAACGTACAACCTCTGTGAGTCAAACCAAAAGTCAGGACAAACAAGATGCTATGTAAGTCTAATGCAAAAGACGGGGGGAACGTACAACCTCTGTGAACATAGACAGACTAGTGCAAAAGTCAGGGGGAACGTACAACCTCTGTGAGCCTAGTCAAGCCTTGTGAGCCATGAGCAAAAGTCAAGGCATCTAGCAAAAGTTAGGTTGAATATAAAATTCCTATGAGATAGAAACAAACGATATTCCTAATATTGCAAATGATATAAATGTATTGATCTAGTGCGTTGGCACGTGTAACATTATCCACCATGAAGAGAAATTCGAATTGCCTTGTAAAGAGTCGAGTTGTAGAAGTCAAAGTTGCATGTCTAGGTCAAAGTCAAAGTTGTCAAGTTGTCGCATGTTGCATGCATGTCCAATTGCATGTTGCATGCATGACATGCACTGCATGCATTCATGACATGTGCATGCTAAGTTAGTACGCATGCATGCCAAGTCAAGGGTGAGTTGTAACTGAAGTCTCAAGTCTAGTTCTATTTTCGAACTAAAGTGTGAAGCTAAGTTATGTCAAGCATGCCTTCTTACCTCTAATTCGAGCCCTCTCCTCTTCTCCTATTCATTCCTTTATAAGCAAAGGTCAACCCCCTCTCTTCTACACAATTGCTATGCAGGGTAAAGGTGAAGCTATAGAGGTAGCTAAATAGAGGCGCATATCAGTCCTATAGAGGCAGCTAAACAGAGGCGCATATCTGTCCTATAGAGACAACATTACAAAGGAGCATATCAGTCCTATAGAGGCTACTAAACAGAGGCGCATATCAGTCCTATAGAGGCAACATTACAGAGGCGCATATCAGTCCTATAGAGGCAACATTATAGAGGCGCATATCAGACCTATAGAGGCAACATTACAAGTGCTAAACAAAGACGCATATCAGTCCTATAAAGGCAGCTGTACCAGTGCTAATTAGAGGCATGTATCAGTCAAATATAGGCAACATCAACAACCCATATCAGAGCTTATACATTAGTTCTTAAGAGGCAGTGTATCTCAGTCTTTGAAGGCAACTCAGATACTTCTTCAGTGCTGGCCACAGGAGTCTAGATATCAACAAGGTCTCTTAGTTCACAGTCAGGTTAGAGTCAACTTGGCAAGCTCTTTAAGAGCAGAGTATTCATGGTGGATATTTGTAAGTGATCTTACATTATTAATACAATAAAGGAATATCGTTTGCTGGGGTTTTTTCTCTCTGTACAGGGTTTGTCCAGGGTATATGTGTTGTTGATGTGCATGCTTACGTATCTACATGATTATTGCTATTCAATTATGATTCTATATTGTTGAAATGTATTAAGCTGGAATCAAAGTGTTGAAGAAAATAAAGAAATAATCCGCATAAGAAATCAAACTCAAAATTTAACATGGTATCGGAGCTTAGGGTGTGATAAGCTTGTTGAAGTGCAACAATAGGTACACACAGATCCAAGCGATCTTGATTAAGTTTCCAGTGTGAGGTCCATGGCATCCTCCATTTTAGTTAGGGTCGAGGATAGGCTCGAAGGAGCTGCCAACTTCAATGTGTGGAACCTCTGGAAACAAATATTTTGCAGGAGCATGATCTTGAGCAGTATGTGACCACAGTGCTGGAGGAACCCACTACTAATGCAGGAAGAGCGGCTTTCAGGAAGAGTTAAACAAAGGCTAAGAGAATAATCTTTGACTCAGTCAAAGACAGTATAATGCCAACGATGACTTCATTAATGACTGCCAAGGACTGTATGGATACCTTGGTGAATCTATATGAGAAGCAGGCTCCAAGTCAAAATATGACACTTAAGCACAAGCTTAAGTATTTGAAGATGGAGAAAGGTGAATCAGTAGCATCTTTCTGTTCCAGGATAGCCTAGATCAGAGATCAACTTTTGGTCACAGGGGTCACAGTGGACGATGATGATTTAGTGCTGGCCATATTTGATGGTCTTCCTTCTTCATGGGAGACCTTCTTATCCAGTGTAAGTGGGAGAGAGATTCAATCCACGTTTGAGAGATTATGGCATGATTGCCTTCAGGAGGAGAGTCACACTGCTACCAGGAGCGTGTTGATATTATGGTAGCTGCGGGAGGTATTTACCTCCACGTGTAAACCTGATGAGGATAGAATACTCTGGGAAGCAAGAAGAAACCCTAATGAGTTTGCTAATAACCCTAGAAGACTTGTCGGCTCAAGAAGATAATTTATATTAGGTTATTAGCCTCCAAGAGAAGAAGTCGGCCATAAATAATAATATATACTGAACAGACAGATACCCAGAATGAGAAGTCGGCCCAAGCAGTTAGCCAAAATTAGTATAAATACAGGAGGGTAGTTCTCATTCTGGCAGGCAGTCTCAGAATTGCAGAGCGACACTTGTGCGCACTGCAGTTGCACAGTTTCTGCATAGGTTTGGAGGAGAGCTGCTGTTGCAGTTGCTGCAGCTAGCAGTTACGCTTGGACTATCTCTTGGCTAGGGTTTGGACTATATGGTCAACTCTTGTTGATGCGCTATCCTTGGGGAAAGGTGCGCTACCCTTTGTTTGGCTATCTAGCCTAGGGTTTGCTTTCGGAGTGATTCTCTATCACGGTTAAGGTGCTCGGAGGGTGGCTTCGGCCTATGGTTGGGTGACAAGGGTATTGTCAATGGTAAAACGAGCACATCCACTTATATTCTAACATGTCATGGGCCCCCACCTGCTTCATTCAGTCTAACCGCTGGAAGGAAACATAGCCGTAAGGATATTAAGCTCGTTGAAGAACTGCCGCTAGGGTTTCTAGCAGGAGCAGTCACCATAGCACTGCCACTAGGGTTACTAGCAGGTGCAGTTGCAGAAACCCTAATCCTCTCATTGAGGCACCTTAAGTGAAGGGATTGACCTAATTTCCGGATAGATCAGTGCACCCTAGCCTAGCTCATCTCCTGATACTCTCAGCAAGCCAAGACGTCAAGTTTGAGTTGTTGGTCAAATATAGGGTTTGACCAAGTCAAAAGCAACCATGACTTACTCTATGAAGTCAGAAAACAAGTTAGATGGAGCATCTAACTTCAGAGCGTGGAAGAGAAGGATTGACCTCATCCTTGCCAAGAATAAAGTGCTGGATATCGTGAAAGGAAAGATTGTGGAACCAGAGTTTGAAAAAGGAAAAGAGAAGGAACCACAGAATGTTGCAGTTATGGAGAAGTTCAAAGACGGTGACATCAATGCTATGAGTATCATAGTGGAATATATAAAAGGCCACTTGATACCCTACATCTCCCATCTTGACTCATCGAAGAAGATGTACGATGCCCTAACAAACCTCTTCTCAGTCAGAAACATTGGACAAATAATGAGTCTGAAGAATGAGCTCCGTGACATGAAGATGAATGATGATGACATCATAACATCATACTTTGTGAGAATCTCTCAGTTAAGAGATCAACTACAAGCTATTGAAGAAATCATCTCAGAGAAAGAATTGGTAAACATAGTACTCAATGGTCTTCCCAAGATGTGGGATGCATTTGCCGCAAGCATGAACACAAGGAAGGAGTATCCTACATTTGAAGAAATTTAGACTTGCTGTGCTCAAGAAGAATCCAGGATCAATGCAAAAGAGAAACCCCAAAAGAAGTTCGATGATCAAGCCTTCACAACAAGATTCAAGAAATTTAGGAACAAAAGGAAGTTTGGTCCAAAGAGGAAGACAAATCAAGAGAAAGATATTATAGAAATACAATGCTTCAACTGTCGAAAGTATGGTCACTACAAGAATCATTGTCCCGAGCTAAAGAAAAGGAAGGAGAAACAAGAATCATCAGTCGTCGAAGAAAAGGAACCTACAAAGAAGACTAAGCAGGATGAAAGAGACTTCTTCTTCTGAAGGTAACAATACTTTTCTTAGTTCTTGTACATATCTTGTTTGCATCGTCCCTATACATATCTTGTATATCTATCTCTTGGAAGATAATGTGTTCCAAGAAGAACTATACCTATGGAAGAACAACAAGATAAGGATTGCTATCATTATACAAGTTAGATAATACACATGAAAGGATGAAATACATCAAACAAATCATGTGGAAGCTATTACAAGATAAGCGAAATCATAATCAATCATGAAGAGACTTAGAAGAAGCAAAGACAGAAAGAAGTCAGCAATCAAGAGGAAATTGGGGAAAGACTTATGACGTTTTGCAGAAGACAATAAGGATGCAGATGGAAGCGTGGACTCTGTTAGACGAAGGGAGCCGATTATATGCACTCATACATGAAGCAAGGATTAGGAGGGAGCTAATCCTATGATCCATTGAATATGATGAAGTATATATCCATGGTAGCAGCCATGAAAGACAGTACATGTTCAGTTCAACCTCAGAAGCAGTCTTCTTCGAAGAGAAGCCTTAAAGTATCCCTGGTTGTCCATACACATCCATGATTCTATAATGAAAGGAAGAAGTGGAATCTTTAGGGCATGGAATCTATAAGAAACTCCATGCACCCAAGAGCTAAAGAAAAACATCAGGAAGAACATGAAGATTCCAAGAAAGAAAGAGAAGCCAGAACAACCAGTCACTGTATTAAGAATCACAAGATTACCAGCTTGATATGAACTCACTAAAAGCAATCAAGCAGAGGATCTGGAAGTTATGATGAAGAACAATGTATATATGCAAGCATTGCAAGATCCAGAACTAGAGGTTCTCGCAGATGGAGGGAGAAGACTATGACAATTACTTGTTCCAGTAAGCCAGACATACCTCTACACGAGTCTTTATATCATCCACAATATCCATGGGTTGGAGTTCTACATCAGATGAATGAAAAGACTATTCTCTAGAGCAATTGAACAAAGAGCGTATGAAGAGCAACCTCAAGGCATACCAGAAAGAGACTCTTGTATGCAGATGGAAGAAAATAACTTGGTGGAGAACCTCTAGTGCACATCAGAAGCATGGTGAAGATTTGCTATAACAAGATATTGTATCAAGATGATTACTCAGAAGATCAAATCTCATGATAACAGAAGAAGTGCCACATGGATATGTTCCAGTTTTCCAACAAAGATATACTCTATTGATCAGAGCTACATTAAGCCTTTAGAGAAAACCAGTGTTCCAGACCAAAGTACAACATTTGAAATCAAGCATTACATTATTCGTGATGTAGTCCAGAAAGGAGAAAATGGTTCTCCAATACATATTTCCATAGATGAGCAGATAAACAAACATTTTGGTAAAGCTTCTATCCAAGATGAAAGAGTTTGCATACTCAAGCTGGAGCTCGTGGAGATGACTTCCTTATTGAAAAAGGAAGAGATGACTCCCAGGATGTGAGGGAGCACTGAAAATATTATTGAGGACATTCATTTTCAAGATTGAAAAATAGTCCATCTTGGACAGATTCTTTCTTGTTCGGAAAGTGGATTGAGATTTCTGACGGACAACGATTTCCCATTGTGGTTAACATGAGAAGTGGTCCAAATTGCTGATGTACCATAGACATCGACTTCCCATTATGGTTAACATCGGGAGTGGTCTAGGGAAGTCTCTCTTCTTGAGGGTTACTCAAGAAGACTGGCCCGCCTTGCCGGACAACGATTTCTCATTGTGGTTAACACGAGGAATAGTCCGTTTTGGAGGTTGGTACAGGACAATCTTTTCCTCTTGTGGTTAACAGAGGAAATGGTTCGGACAGCCATTCCTTAGGGTTTATACATTCTCTCCAAGGTGCACTTTGATTAGTGTAGGAGGAATGGCCCAGGGTGGGGAATGGTCCAGGCTCAACAATCAGGGACATAGATTCCTTAGGGTTTATACATTCTCTCCAGGGTGCACTTTGATTAGTGTAGGAAGAATGGCCCAGGGTGGGGAATGGTCCAGGTTCAAAAGACGGGATAGTTATTCTTCCTTGCTTGAGAAGAATAGTCCAGATATCTCATTGTTCTACTCTGAGGGCAGATATTCTTTCAGATCTCACAGATGTGAATGAAAGATTGGCCCAGATGATTCAGTTTATATCATAACATTGTTTCTGTGCAGATTGATATCAGATGATTGTTATGAAGACTGTATGACAGTAGATGTATACTACCGTGGTGGATGTGTCCCACTGTTCGTGACTATACGTTGCTGATCAAGTACATGTGTGTTACTTGGTGTGGTAGTGTACCACTGGATTGTAGTTATATACTACTATGGATAGACACAGTTGTGTTCTATTTTGTTTCGATTGTCTTGAAGACTATCAACAGTATTGGATGGACAATCAAAGGATAGAGATTTCCTGACGGAAAATGGTTCAGAACATTTACTCTTCTAGATTAGAAGAATGGTTCTTGTATCACTCTGTGGAGTGAGCATCATGTCTGATTATTCAGATAGAGTATGGTTTCGAGAGATGATGTAGCTGATGACACTCATGATCTAGTCATGATCTAGTCTATACAACTATGTTGATGCTATCGGGTGAATGGTATGTTTTTGTGCTCAAGACCATTACCTGATAACCTCCCTAGCTAGGAGGGAGTGTTGATATTATGGTAGTTGCGGGAGGTATTTACCTCCACGTGTAAACCTGACGAGGATAGAATACTCCGGGAAGCAAGAAGAAACCCTAATGAGTTGGCTAATAACCCTAGAAGACTTGTC